>JASAMX010022066.1:0-19664 GCA_030248175.1 Microlaimidae sp. YZB2_3
GTCTTGTCATGATAAAACTCAGGAACAATCCTAACCGTGGAAAACTTATTGATTTTATTGTTTTTGGTGGAGAGGGCGGACTGGAGATCATAGAGAGACGGTAGTCTGCAAGGATACAGTTTTGCCATTCTTAGTTTTAAGAGTTATCGTGATAAAATTTAGGAATGAACGACCTTATTAATCGTTTTAAATTTATTTTGTTTGCTGCTCTTGCTTAGAAAGGGCCGATTGGTATTCTTATCGGTAAAGAATGACCACTGGAGTCGAAAAGGAGGTAATTTGCTATTTTTAGAGTTAGATTGGAGTTATCATGATCAAAGGTAGGCAGGCTCCCGGATTTGGGGGGGGTTTACCTGACCCTCAAAATTTTGGGAGGGGGAGTTGTGTCGAAGAAATTTTTTGGGTATACCTCAAATACCCCAGTTTTAGCGTTTTTAGTATTGGAACTCCCCAAATTTTAGCAGGGTGTCCGGGGTACCCGCAAATTTTAGGGGGGGGTGTCTGCTATAATTGAGATTTTCTGGGGGTATAACCCCCCCCCCGCCCAACCACTATTTTTTATTTTTCCCCATGTCCGACCATTTCAGGAGAGGGGTGGCGGCCCCCTGGTTACGTCACTGCAATCAGGGACAATTGCCTTAATAAAGTTTCTTTAAACCATTTATTTTTTGTTCAGCAAAAGGTAGTCCATGGTCTGCGAAATTTTAAATAAACCACTACCAAAATTTCAAATAAACCATAAAATGTCCTAAAATATTCCTTAATTTAGAAAGACGTATAATAACGTATAAACTACGACCACACATCACCTTACAATACAACGAAAAACTTGGATTCTTTAAATTTTTATAAAAAATTTTTTTTTTAAAAAAAAAATAAAAAAAATTTTTTTTTAAATTTTTCAATTTTTAAACGTTTTTTCAATAAAATCGGGATTTAGTTTCACAATCAATTTTTTAGCTTGTATTTGCGAATTATACACGAGGCCCCGCTGCAGGAGGACACGGTCTCCCGGGTGCTGGTTATGGGTCTGGCGGCCACCCTGCCCGACATAGTGGCCGGTGACTCCCTGGATATCGCAGAGCAACTGGTGCGCAGAGCGGCGCAGAACGTTACCGAGGGTAAGGTTATGTTATTTCGATTATTCACCTGGCAGAAGGTATTTCGGCTATTTGGGGAGCTTCATATCAGTATAATTAAGAATATATATATATAACACAAGAGAATGTCCGACTGTGCAATAAACTGCTGAACAAAATTTTCCTAGAAAAGTTGCACATGGGCAAAGTGTATTTTTTGTTATGCAAAAATAATTGCAGTGCGAAGAAAACAGCATTAAGTGCAGAAAACGTCGCACATTTTTACTGCAAGAAAACTAACACTGCGTTAAAAATCGCAGCACGGGAAAACTTGTTAAAAATGTTGAATTTTTGCTGAAAAGTCGCACAAAAGTTTGCAAGTGCAGACCTGTGCACTGCCCTCCCCCAGCGTCGTTTTATTGGGGCAATTCCAAAATGGGGGGTCGGGGCACGGGAGGCAATTCTTTTAAAACGGGGGGACAAGCAAAGAAAAGGAGAAAAAAAGAGGGGAAAAGGGGGGAAAAGAACAAAAAAAGGCGAAATTTAAATAATAAAAAAATAAATGGCTTAAAATGCATTAAAATAGGCTAAAAATTGAAAAATTTCCAAAAAAATTTGCGATGATGGCGTCATAATTAATAGGTCACAAAATGGCGCCATAATTTTTCTTTAGGTACTTTTTCATTTGGGGGGGAGGGGGGCAATAAAACGAGGGGCACAGCCACCAATATTTCGAGGGGTGCATTTCCAGACCGAGCACCAGTCTGCAAGCACGTTTTTTCTAGCCACATTTTGGTCACAATTTTAGTGTACAGTCGGACATTTTCTTGTGTTGTATATTTTTGGTTTTATTAATCGTTTGGTTAAAGTGAAAGTTGTTTATACGGAATAAATTTTAAAGCTTAAAAATTCAGATTTAAAACTCCCCTGTTTTGCGTTTAAAATTCTGCAACACCCATAGGTGAGCACGGTCGGGGAAGCTAGGGGGGGTGGTTACCCGGGGTAAATCGAATTTTGAATTCTAGGAGGGGGGGTCCCAGGGGGGTCCGGACCCCCCGAGCTTTTTAGGGGGGGTCGACCCGGGGTGCGAAATTTTGAAATCTAGAGGGGGGTCAGGTGGGGTCCGGTGTCCAAAGCAAAACAGTTTTAAACAATAATAACTTATAATTGTTCTTTTTATAGGATAATACTACATTTTATTGAATAAAAAGCCATATTCATGTATAAAAAAGATGAATATGTGATGAAAATTCACGTTTTTGGAAGAAAATTTAGTATAAAAAAGGTACCTAAAATTTTCCCGAGGGGGGAGGGGGGGGGTCAGATTTCAAAATCTAGAGGGAGGTCAGGGGTAAAAAATTCGGAAATTTGGGGGAGGGGGCCCCCTAGATTTTCGTCTAGGGGGGAGGCCCAAAATTTCGAGGCTAGGGGGGGGTGGACCCCACCCTGCCCCCCACCCATTCTCACCTATGGCAACACCTAAATTTTAGCAGGGAATGCTGGTTTTCCGATAATTTTTAGTGGTAAAACCCCGGGATTTTCAGCGTTTTCCCTACCCACCAAAGGATACACTAACGGTTGCACAGTTTATTTTCTACGATAGATCAAGTAGGATCGGTTAGCTAACAAAATAGTTTATATTTTATATCGCTTAAAAAAAGTTTAATAACCCCGTTTTGTAGCTATAAGTAACTAAGGCAATTATTTCGTACTAAAAAATCAACACGTCGAAATAAAATAATAAAAACTGAAATTATCTTGGAAGGATGACGTGATGTTTCGTTTATTCTTTCCTAAAAAATAATTTTTTGTTTTAGATCAAAATAATGTGGCAGTGAATCGGATAGATATAATTGATCTCGTGTTTCACTCTTCGACATACAACCCTCCACCCAATTTTAAACTTCCTGACGGGTAAATAGAAAAATAAATAATAAACCAAAGAAATTTTAATGATTAACCAATGGATTGTGTGTTATACACTAATACGAAATTTTTTCAAACTCTTATTTTCATTTTAGAGAAGTAAATAACGAAATAAATAAAGTAAATAAATATACTTTAATACAATACAATTGATTTAACAATTTTGTAAACAGATTTCTGGGATCTGTTTCATAAAAACCTTTGTAAATTTTCATTTTACAAATCTCCGCATATTTTTTTGTAAAATATACGATAACGGTTTTTCGACTTGTAATCTAGAAGGAGTATCGCTAATTTATGGCAGCCACATCATCTTCCCTTTGCTGAGTGATCAATATTTCCCGAATCGGATATCGTATAATATCAAAAAATTAACAAAAATAGGCGGAAATTGTAAAATAAAAATTTGCAAACGTCTTTATCAAATAGGCCCCTGGATTTGAAGTTATTTTAAAGTAGTTAAAAATGTTTTTCAGCAATCCATTTAGTTAAAAAATACTGTTATTTTAATGTACATTAATAATTTTCGTTAAAATTTTTTTTACATAACCTAAAATTTTTTCTACGTTTCGAGAGAGGTTATTTTTTTAAATGAATTGTATGTGTGTTTCAGACATGTGCACTGCCCCCCCCCCCCAGGGGTTAAAACGGGGGGGGGGGCAATTCCAAAATGGGGGGGCGGGGGGGGGGGCAACTTAAACTTTTGTGAAACGGGGGGGGGTGGGAATAAAATGGGGGGGCAAGCAGGGGGAAAGAAAAAAAAGAGAAAAAAAAGAAGGGAAAAGAGAAAAAAGGGACAAAAAAAGCGGAAATAAGGTAAAAATAGGTCTAAAATGGCTTAAAATACATTGAAATAGGCTAAAAACTGCAAAAAAATCGCGATGATGGCGTCATCATAGGTCAAAAATGGCGTCATATTTTTAGGGTACTTTTTCATTTTTTGGCGGGGGGGGGCAATAAAACGGAGGGGGGGCAAATCCTCCAATAAACCGGGGGGGGCATTTTTAGACCGTGCACAGGTCTGTGTGTTTTTTTTTTTCAGTTACACACCGCCGATGATGTCGGTGACGAATTTGTATTGGAAGGCCTGGACCGTACTTCTCGTGATCAGCGCGCACAATCCGGTCATCGGGAAACTGTGCTGGGAAACCTATCCCACCCTCCGCTACCTCATGGAAATGACAATGACAGGGTAAGTGGATTTTTCAGGTAATTATAATCATACATGGGCAAGTTGGTCCGGAGTGGAGGGACGAATTAGGGGGGGTTGAAATCGTAGAAACGCAAAATAGCGTGTTTTTTTCTGGAGTGCATGTTACCCATATAATTTTTCGATTTTAAAGAAAAAAATAGGTAAAACAACTAATTTTAGGTCAAAAAAAGCTTTTTTAGAGCTAAAAAGCCCTTTTTATTACATTTTTGAGCTTTTTGCTGTTTAAAACATTCATTTTGACCTCAAAACTTAAGTTTGGAGGAAGTTATAAATCATTTTAACGACAATTTTTTTCTTCTTTTTTTCAAAATTGGGGGTGGTTAACCTTTTCTCCCTCTCATTTCTGAGTGGGGGGGTTAAATCCCCCCTCTCAGAATTTGGGCGGGTATGATTATGATTATAACCAGTTAACAGAACAATATTGATCATAATTGTGATAAAAGTTCTTTTTTTTTTAATTTTTCACGTATTTATAGCTATATAATCAATGGAACGGTCGATATAATGTTATAGTTTAAAAAGGAGTGGCTGTCAGGCATAGGTCGGCAGCCTCCCGGATTTTGTGGGGGTATACACAACCCCCGAAATTCGGGGGGTGTCCCAAAAAAAATTTTTGAGCTATATACCTCAAATACCCCATTTTGAGCGTTTTTAGTAATGGGACTCCCCAAAGTTTATGGGGGTGTCCCGGTGTACGGGGTACCCCAAAATTTTAGGGGAGTGTCTGTTATAATCGGGATTTTGGGGGGTATAACCCCAACCCCCTGCCCACCTATGCTGTCAGGTAAGCAAAACGCTGATGTAATAATTTGTAGTCGTTCCAGTTTTTGCGACATAAACAATATTTTACATCTTAACGGACCTTAAAAACTTTTTTTTTGTGTCAGTTTTAAAAAAAAATCATGTTTTTTGACCAAGATAATCAACGTGTAAATTAAATTTAGTTTTTTATTAACATGATTATTCATTAAAAGCAGTAACTAGCCGGCTCTCAATTACTTAACTTACAGATTATTATTATCAATAGTTTTTTTTTGGGCAAGTTCAACTTAACATAAGAATCCATGTGGTTTACGGCTCCCATCCCATGATTTTAAAATTCCAGCAAAGGTTTTCTATCTATCCTATGTATCTTCTGTATCTTTCATTTTTCGGTTAAAAAACAAAAATAACAAAACTTGTAACGCCTTTGGATTTTTAAACGTCACGGTATTATTATGCCAGGAAAAATAATGTTTTAAATTAATTTCTTATTTTGTTTTTTTTTTGTGGCAGAAATATATATCAGGTTTAATATTAAATCAAACAGTGTCTATAAGTCTCTAAATTTTATATGGGGAGATTGAGACTTCTACCAAACAAACAAGTTTTAAAATTTAAATAAGTCGTATTCTTGTCGATTTTCACTCAATGTAATTATTTTTTTTCTTAGTAATTTAAGTATTTTAGTGCAATAAATCACTTCATTTAATGGAATTAAATGTAATTATTTATTATAAAAAGTTCGTATTATTTCCCCATTTACAGCGGGCAGTTCAGAAGTGAATTTATGTCAGATACGGGTCTTGGACTTAATGTGACATTCTTTTGTGAATCGTAGTTAAATTAAATAGCATTATTTAATTGAATTTAATTACATACTGTTATAATTATTTAATTATAGGGAGTTCGTCTTCCCGCCGTTCACGGCGGGTACGCCGGAGGTGAGTTTGGATCAAATACGGGCTTTGGACGTCCAAGCGCACAACCAGGAGAAGGAGAAAATACTGGAATTGGAAGGTAAGACAACCCGGAAAGAGTCGAAAGCGTCGTAGAATCATAGATGAACAAGGGGGGGGGGTAAGGTGGGGTCCACCCCCCCTAGCCTCAAAATTTTGGGGGCCCCCCTAGAAAAAAATCCAGGGACCCCCTCTCCCAAACTTTCAAATTTTTTACCCCTGACCCCCCTCTAGATTTTGAAATCTGACCCCCCCCCTCCCCTCTCGAGAAAATTTTAAAAACTTTTTTTATACAAAAGTTTATTGCAAAAGCTTTTTAAAATTTTTAACACAAATTCATGTTTTTACACCCTTTTTATACCTAAATATTGCTTTTTATTCAATAAAATGTGGTATTATCTTATAAAAAACTATTATTAAATATTTAATGGTTTAAAAGTATTTTATTTCAAAAATCGGACCCCACCTGACCACCCTCTAGGTTTTGAAATCTTCCACCCCGGGTCGACCCCCCCTAGAAAGCTAAGGGGGGTTCGTCCCCCCCTAGGACCCCCTCCTAGATTTTGAAATTTAATTTACCCGGGGTAAACCCCCCCCCCTAGCTTTTTGACCGTGTTCATCTATGCGTAGAATACTTATAACCATAGGTGGGCAGGGGGGTTGGGGGTTTATACCCCCCAAAAATCCCGACTATAGCCGACACTCCCCCCTCTAAAATTTTGGGGTACCCTGGACACCCCCCCCTAAAATTTGGGGGGGTCCCAGTACTAAAAACGCTACAAATAGGGTATTTGAGGTATTCCCTATTAGGGTAGTTCTATTTGTTCTTTTTATTATAGAGTGTGATCTATATAACTAATTGTGATATATATTTTTTAAACTAACTAAACTTTCTTGTGTGCTGATTTACGCATATTGTAGATTTGTAGATAATTGCTAAAAATAAATTTCTTTCTTTCTTTCTTTTTTTCTTACCCCAAAAAAAATTTTTTTTGGGACACCCTCCCCCCAAATTTCGGGGGTCGGGTATACCCCTCCAAATCCGGGAGGCTCCCACCTATGCTTATAACTGTGACTCTTTTTATCTTTTAACAAAGAATATTACAAAACGGTATAAAGTCATAGTTGCGTTAATTTAATAACGACTGTAACTTTTTCTGTCGTGGTTACGACGACAAGTTTCAGAGGTAAAATAATAATTATAAAACCTGAGGAAAATATCTGGAAGTAATAAATAAAATATCACTAACCCTTTTTTTTGTGTATAGCGCAACACTGTTAATGAAATGGGTGGTATCTGTTAGAGATGTCCCGCAATAAAAATGTTTCCTCGTAACAAAAATTTCTTTTTATAATATATTAAATTAAAAATCGGTTTCGTTGTGGGACAGCAACTCCGGCCCATAAACCGATTTACTTGTAGGAAGTATGAGAAACAACGAACACTTGGACCATGTAATTTCCCGTTGGCTTATGTTAAACATAAATAAAACCTTGATAAAACAGGCTTTTTTTCTAGGCCATTTGGCAGCCGCTTCAACTGGGGTTATCATTACAGAGCAAACAAGTCATTTGCTGAATTTGCTTACAGATTTGGACCCTAAGTAAGTTATTTTTAAGGCAGACATGTGCACCAACTGGAAATGCCCCTTGCAACGTAATGAAAACATAAAAAGGGTAAGGTATCTGCTGATTAAATTAAGTCAGTAAGTAAATAAATCACAAAATGTAAACGCCTAAAAATTTCCGGTTTTTGGAAGTATTTATATGCCTAAAAATTAACTTATATACCTGATTTTAAAATATCTAGAATTAAAATTTTATTTCCAAACAACTGTTAACTTATGTCAGGTGCTATAATTCTGTGTTTTTCTTAACATTATTGTTTTTGTTATTGTGTTTATATATTTTTTTAATTTTTGTATTTTTCAGAGGTCCGGGAAGGAGGCCGTCACCCGCCGTTATGACTGAGCTAGAAAAAATGAACCAGCAGCTCAATCTTGGTCTCACCCTGTGCAAATGCAGAAATCCAGACTTTCTATTAGAAATAATTAGCAGACAGGTGACTGTGTTTTTACTTTATTTTTTGGGTTACGAATTTTGTATTTTAAATAGTGATTGATGACGAGCAACTGGGGTACCCAAAAGGTGGTGTGGCGTGGGGGCACTTCCATACATGGATGGGCAAGTTGGTCCGGAGTGGGTGAGGGGGGTTAAACCCCGAATTAGGGGGAATTAAAATCCGAGAAAACCAAAATACCTATATCGTTTTTCAATTTTGAAGGAAAAATAGATAAAAAACGCCAATTTTAGGTCAAAAAGCCCTTTTTATTGCACTTTTGAGCTTTTTATTACGTAAAACATTAATTTTGACCTCAAAACTTAAGTTTGGAGGCAGTTAGAAGTCATTTTAAAGACATTTTTTTCTTCATTTTTTCAAAATTGGGAGGGGGTAACCTTTTCTCTCCCCCCCACTTCTGAGTGGGGGGATTAAACCCCCTCCCTTCTCAGAATTTGGGGGTTAACCCCCCGTGCTCATGTATGGGCACTTCCCTTTGAAAAGTAGCGCACGCGTAAGTTATCTTTTTTGTTGTGCAAAAATAATCGCCGTTCAAAAACAGCAACATTTAGTGCAGAAAAAGTCGGAAGTTTGTTTTGCAAGAACTACTAACAACTAACACTGCGTTAAATATAGAAAATGGCGGAAATTTTGCCTAAAAAGTTGAACAAAATTGCGCGTGTGCGGCTTTTCTACCAAAAATTTAGTGTACAGTCGAACATTCTCTTGTGTTATATTCTTGTTATCACCATCCAAATTAAATTGATTCTGCCACTAAATCCAAAAGTTTAGTAGGATTGTATCGGCACTCTCTAGATTCTTTATTTGGGGTTCCCCCATAGATGTTTTTGGTCGGGTCCGCTTGGGGGGTCCATGTCCATCCCCTGGTGGAAGGCCAAATTTTTTTTTTTTTTGGGGCGGGGGGTCCGGAACCCCCTAGCTTTTTAGAGGGGTCGACCCCGAGTGCGAAATTTAAAATTTAGGGGGGTCAGGGGGTTCCAATTTTTTTAACAAAATTTTTTTAACTCAATAATTTAAGTGTTTTTAGGTTTAATATTGAATTTTATGTACTAAAATCGCCAATTTAGGCCTAAAAAGTGTATTTAAACACTGTTTTTAACTAAAAAACTGTGTTTTTGACAGTAAATAAAAAATATACTTCCAAATTGGTAGGGAGGGAGGGAGGGGGGTCAGACTCGCTAGGGGGGCTCAGGCCGGACCGCTCTTCAAGCTTTGGAGAGAAGGGGGGGAGGCCCCTGGATTTTTTCTAGGGGGGTCCAAAATTTTGGCTCTAGGGGGGGTGGACCCCTCTGTCCGCCCTCCCCCCCTCCAAAAAAAAACATCTATGGGTTTCCCGATATCCTCCCCCATCCCAATACAACTACACAGTCCGTTATCGGCCAGTTTTACTTTTTAAACCATTAGTGGGTAGGGGGTTACAACACTTACAACACTTATATCCACAAAAATGTCAATAATAAGGACTCTCCCTGTGTTAGATTGAGATTTCAATGTTGTAAATAGAATTTTTGCAGGCTAATTCTAAAAATACTTTGCCAGATAGTCCTAAAGCTGCCTGCCATCTGCGTTTAAATAATGTGTAATAATAATTTAATAATGGATTTTAGGGAGCTAGTAAATCGCTACCGTGGTTAATTCGACTCATAGAATCCAACGAGGGGTCCCTGGCTGTCCTCCCGATTCAATGTCTCTGCGAGTTTCTCCTTCATCAGCTTTCCAAACAAGGAAATAAAGTAAGTGATGTCCGGAAATATACGCGATTGAATAGAACCATAGGTGAGAAAAGAGGGGAGCAGAGTGGGGTCCACCCCGCCCTTTAGCCTCAAAATTTCGGCCTCCCCCAGACGAAAATCTAGGACCCCAACTCCCCCCCAAATTTCCGAATTTTTTTATCCCTGACCTCCTTCAGAATTTGAAATCTGACCCCTTTCCTCCCACCTCAAAAAAATTTTAAATTTTCTTCCAAAAACATAAATTTTTTACACAAATTCATGTTTTGGCTCGATTTTTTATACCAGAATATCGCTTTTTATTTAATAAAATTTTCATTACTACAGCAAAATGAGCCACTGTCATTGTAAAATAAACGTGAATGTGACTAATTCTGTAGTTATTAAGGTCCTGATTCAAATTTAAAATGAGTCACAATTATATTTTATACGCAATGTGGCTCATTTTGCCGTAATATCGAAATATAGTAATATCCTATAAAAATAACAATTATTTAAGTGATTGTAGTTAAAACTATTTTGCTTTGGACACCGGACCCCACCTGACCCCCCTCTAGATTTTAAAATATCGCACCCCGGCTCGACCCCCCTAAAATCGCATCGGCAGTCAGCAGTGACGGAAATCGTCCGAGTTGACTGGCAAAGAGGTAGAGCTGTTGACCATTTCGATTGCTGGATCCGGGCAGTGTCGCTGCGTGGAAGGCGCTTCATTGACAGCACTAAAGTACTACCAATTGAAAATCACACATCTCTCCTTGCAACACAATTTCTTGCCGAGACTATGCAACAGACTCACCCATTCAACAAAATCACAGCAAACAAATCTAGGCCAAGAGAAATGAAACACACCCTCCAATCAAAATATGGCCCCATAGCAGAAAGCTTCTTCAATCCAACTCTCACCGAAAAAGCCATCCGAACTAAGATTCACACCCATTTTGTAAAAGAATCTCTATCTCAACTCCAACCCAATCAAAGAGCAAACCCCCTGAAATACACCAAAGCGAACAACACCTTTCAAGAAAATTAAGAACACTCCTGTCACAACTAAGATCCGGATTTTGTCATCATCTAAATTCATACAAATCAAGAATAAACCCTCTAATCAAAAATGAATGCCCAAAATGCCACCAAAAACCTCACGATGTCCACCACCTTTTCAACTGCACCAAAAATCCTACCACACCAAAAGTAGAAGACCTATGGTCATAGGTGGGCAGCCTCTCGGATTTTGGGGGGGGGGTCAAATTTTAGGGGGGGTGTCCAGCAAGACCCAAATTTTGAGGGGGGTTTACCCAATATTTCCGCGCTGCCTTAAAATGAGCTTAAAACGCGTAAAAAAACGTAAAACAAGCTTATAAATGCTTTAGAAACTGTGTAAGATTAGAAATAAGACCTTATTGCAACTTATAAATTTTATTTTTTTAATTCTTTTAATGATAATGTGCAATGGCGCAGTCAGGATTTCATTTAGGGGGGATGTCGGTCTGGGGGGGGAAAGAAAAAGTGTTGTCAAAGCGGCGCAAAGCGCCACCGCCTGCGCCGCGTAGCGATGCTAGCCGACGCGAAGCGTCGGCCGGGGCGTCGGGGGGGGGTCCCCCCCCCCGCCGGCGGCGAAAAATTTTTAAAATATATACTAAAAACGGCTTAAATATCGTCTCCTGGTGATCGCGTGAACATACATTTTACTTTTGTTTTTTTACCTAATTTCTACATAATTTTCTGTGATCTTGAAAAATTGGGCAGTCGGGGGGGGGGGGTTCGGGGGGAACATTGCCCCCCGGAGGAGAAAATTTATAATTTGAGGCGCTAAAATACACTAGAAATTTTAATTCCAAATGATACTAATTACAAAATTTAAGGTTTTTTATAGCTATACTATACATTTATAACATGTGTTTAAAACGTTAAAAAAAGGATAATAGTATTTATAGTAGTTTTATTAAACATGTATGCCTTAACTACTGAATGGGATAATCGATTTGCAATTGAAAAACTAAGATAAATTGCCAATTTAAACTGCCCGCGTAGCGGGGAAATTTAAACTGCCCGCATAGCGGGGGAATTTAAAGGTAATAAAAGGTAATGAACGGGGAAATAAGGTAATAAACACTCCGCGCGAAGCGCGGAAAAATTTTTTAGTCCTTTTATAAAACTTAAAAATTTTTCTTTGAGAGGCGAATTTGGGGGGGGTGTCCCCGACTACCCCAAATTTAAGGGGGGGTGTCAGCAAAATCCGAAATTTTGGGGGGGGGGGGTATAACCCCCCCCCCCAACCCCCCCCCCCTGCCCACCTATGCCTATGGTTACAACCCGCAAAGGCAGCAGCATTTCTGGAGGAAATAACATGAAAAAAGACTGGCTATGCTAACTAACTGACCCCCCTAAAAAGCTAGGGTGGTCCGGATCCCCCTGAGACCCCCAGGGGTCATAGTAGCGGCGTAATCGTTGTTGTTGTTGTTCATAGCCTGAGCATCAAGTGATAGCCTCGTGAAACTTGACCGCGTCCACTGGTCTTTCCCATAGATCTTCTAATTTGAGTATCGTTGGCTTTTGGGGGCATGCAAAACGGTGTATGACGTCATGAGGTTTGCCCCTGCAGTGGTGGCATTCGTTTTTAATGGAGTTTTTGATTCTGGATTTGAACGAGTTTAGGCGGTGGCAGTGTCCGGATCTAAGTTGTGCCAGGAAGGTTCTTGACTTCCTGGGGAGTTGTTGCTTGCTTATGTCAATCGGTGGCAGTTTTCTTTTTAATAGGAGATTAGGTTGGAGTTGCGAAATGTTTTCTTTGACGAAATATAAGTGAATGTTTGATTGTATGGTTTTTTCCTTGAGAATGTCCTTGTAGAAACTTTTAGCTGTTGGTCCAAATTTCGATTGGAGGGTATGTTTCATCTATCTTTGTCTATGATCATTGGCTGTAATTTTGTTAGATGGATATTTTGGCTGCATGGTTTTTGCTAAAAATTGTTTTGAGAGAAGGTTGATGTGGTTTTCTATTGGTAGGACTTTGGTCTCTTGGTGTAGGTGGTCAGTTGGGGCCATTTTGTGGCATCCGTTTGCTATCATGAGAGCCGTGTTTTGTGTTGCTTGTAGTTTTTGAAGATGAGATTTTGAGGGATCAGGGCTCCGTAGTTGAGAATGGGGCGTCCTATTGCTTTGTAGGAGGTAATTATTTTTCTTTTTGTTGGCCCCAGCAGTGCCAGTCAGGGCTTTGGGAATGTTGTTCCGCCTGGATGCTTTGTTGTTTGTGTTGGTGGCGTGGTTATTGAATGTCAGTTTTGAATCGAAAGTAACACCCAGGATTTTTGGGTTTTTGTTTAGCGGTAAAAGTTTGTTGTCTATGGTCACCTTTGGATGGTAGTTAAACTCTTGTGATGAGGAGGAAAAAATAGTGACTGTTGATTTTTCTGTTGAAAGTTTGAGGTGGTTTTTGTCCAGATATTGATTTAAAATGTTGATGTAGTTGGTGAGATCGAGTTCCATTTTAGTAATCTTGTTTCCGGTGGTGTAAACTGTGGTATCATCAGCATATGAGACTATTTTGATATTAGCTGGAGGTGATAGTAGGTCTGAAATATAAAAGTTGAAAAGAGTTGGTGAGATTACGGAGCCTTGGGGAACTCATGTTTGAACTATCCTGGCTTTAGAAGTAGACTCTCTGAAAATTATTTTGCTGGTTCTGCCTCTGAGAATGTTTGGGTTTGAATTCATGCTGATCTGGGTGTTGTTTTAGATGTTGGAGAAGGATCGGTTGAATTATTGCTTCCAAAATTTTTATAGCTGGGCAGAGAATAGAAATTGGTCTATAGGAGGTTGAAATGTTGAGATCCTTTCCAGGTTTTAGTAGTGGTATTATGAATGAGCTTTTCCAGATGTTTGGTATGCTGTTTCTTTTAAAAGAGAGGTTGAGCAGATCAGTTAGGTATTTGATTCCAAGGGGACTGAGATTTTTGAGGTGAAATATAGTTAGATTGTCTGGGGCAAAAGCTTTTGAGTTGTTTGTTGTTTTTATCGCTTTTTCGATCTCTGCGGCTGTAATTTCGGCTGGATCGTGGATAATTTTTATAATATTTCTGAAATCGGCGTGATAGCGTCATAGTAGGTCAAAAATGGCGCCATAATTTTTAGGTACTTATTCATTTTTGGGCGGGTTGGGGTGAATTTTCCAATAAAACGGGGGCCATTTCCAGACCGTGCAAGGTGTGCATAAGCATAGGGGTAGGGTGGCCGGAGTCCACCCCCCCAGGCTTAAAATTTCAAACCCCCCCTAGAAAAAATCTAGGGCCCTTTTTCCCTGAAAATTTTTAAATTTTGACACCCTAGACCCTACCCCCTTCTGGAATTCTAAATGGACTCCGTCTCCCCCCCCTTCCGATCCAAATTTTGGGTATGAATTTGGGTCAAAATTTACTTTGCAAACACGGTTTTGTAGTAAAATAGAACTTTTGTACTCGTCGTTGCTCTGACATAATGAGCCACATGCAAAATTTCAAAAATTTTTTTTTTAACGTTTTAGGTTCAGAACCACATTTAGCATCTTGTGACATAAAGAGCCAAATTCAAATGAAGCTAAAAGGGGTAGAAAATGAAAGTTTCATTCTGAGCCAAATGAGCAACTCAGCTTACAGAACGAGCCACATTGGTTTGAATTTTTCAGCCATATTGACATAATGAATTAAACAATTCTGGCTCATTCTTTTATTCAGGACAGAATGAGCCAACAACTTTTTGGCTCAATGTGGATTTTAATATGATATAATTTTCATTGTGACAAAAAGAGCCAACAAGTGTTTGACTCATTGTGGATTGTAAAGCAATATAATTTTCATTGTGACAAAAAGAGCCAACAAGTGTTTGACTTATTGTGGATTGTAAAGCAATATAATTTTCATTGTGACAAAAAGAGTCAACAAGTATTTGACTCATTGCGGATTATAATGTGACTCATTATTTTCGGGCTTTAGAAAGTAATTGACACCTCTTTTAGTCAATTAACACCTCTTTTTTAGTTTTAATTATTTTTATGTTTTAGTAATAACGGCTAATGAGTTATTGCGGTCATATGCCTATCAAAGCTCGTCTACTTGCTTCAGAAAGCTTAGATAGATAGATAGTAAGAGGGCGGTACCCTAGTGTTAAGGGGCCCTGGTGTTCAAGCCTGCATTAGGCTCATTACACTCTGTCCTGGAACCACCTAGGAGTGGTTTTCCTCAAATCGTTTTGATTCTTTTATGAATCGTTTAAAATCAACAACAGACGCCCCTCAAACTGTTTTTGCATCTAAGGGGTCCCTGCCAAAGATTTTAAACCTTATTGCTGACAGTGCATAGCACTGTTCCAAGAACTGAGTTGCTGTCTCTTCTTCCTCTTGGCAGAGTTTGCAGAGCCCATCATTGGCTACTCCAATTGTTCTCAAGTGAGCTTTGAGAAGACTATGTCCAGTTAAAAGCCCAATGACAAGGCGTAACTCCTTTCTTGAGAGACCAAGCAATTGCCTAGCTCTGGAAATATTTGGCTCAATGACATACTTTTTGGTATCTTGGCATGCGTCAAGATTTTGCCTGTATCTGACATGCTGAGCCATAATCCATTTTTGATGGCTGATTTTGCCACCCCAATTGATGTTCCCACATGTAAAAGTGGGCCCATAAAGTTAGGGTTTGTGCCTTCTTTAGCAAGCTTGTCAGCCTGCTCATTTCCTTCATGGCTCTTTTGTCCAGGTACCCACAGAAGCTTTACATCATTTTCTCTAGCCAATCTGGTAATCATCTCATAGCACCTCATAACTAGCCCCATCGGTGAGAAAGGGGGGGGGGCTGGGTGGGGTCCACCCCCCCCCTGGCCTCGAAATTTTGGGCCCCCCCCCCCCCCTAGAAGGAAAACTCTACGGGGCCCCCCCCCCCCTCCCCCCAAATATCCAAATTTTTTACCCCTGACCCCCCTCTAGATTTTGAAATCTGACCCCCCCCCCCTCCCCTCTGGGAAAATTTTAGGTACTTTTTTATACTAAGTTTTCTTCCAAAAACGTAAATTTTTAACACATATTCATGTTTTTACATCTTTTTAACACCAGAATATTGCTTTTTATTTAATAAAATGTATTATTATCCTATAAAAAAAAACAATTATTAAAGTTATTATAATTTAAAACTGTTTGCTTTGGACACCGGACCCCACCTGACACCCCTCTAGATTTCAAACTTTTGCACCCCGGGTCGACCTCCCCTAAAAAGCTAGGGGGGTGGAGTCGCCCCCCCCCCTGGGACCCCCCTCCTAGAATTCAAAATTCGATTTACCCCGGGTAACCACCCCCCCTAGCTTCCCCGACCGTGCTCACCTATGAAGATGATATCTGAGGAGATAGAAGCGCCTTGAGTGAAGCCTGACTGACAGAGAAAATACAAATTTCTTTGTTTTGTGCAGTTTGCACAACAGCATTTGTAACACAGGCCAAGATTGCATATATTTCAGCCTGGAATACAGTTGGATTTTTGTCTAATGGAATAAAGAAATCTTCTTCCATGGCAAATGTGAAATGCAATCCTGCCCCAGTATGTTGTTCTGCTTTTGAGCCATCTGTGTAGCAGCACATAGCAGATTGAGGTTGAATGACATCTTTGTTAGTGTTCCAATCTTGTCAACTAGGAAACTCAACTTTAAAGTTCCTTTCAAACTTGAAGACAGGGACAATGTGGTCACTCTCAAGATTTAGCATTGGGATTTCTCTCAATGCCAACTGCTTGATTTTAGAGTGCCCTCTATTTGTACCTCTTGTCTGCCATTGGTTAGCTATACCTAACCTATAGCTGGTTGATATTGCCTCCCCTTTGATGACAATATCCAAGGGTGCAAGATAAAGCAATGCTTCCATAGCCGCTGTGGGTGTTGTTCTTATAGCCCCAGTTATGCTAAGACATGCCTGGCGTTGTAATTGTCCAAACAAGCTTTTAGCAATTCCCAGTTCTAATCTAGGCCACCACACCACTGCTGCGTATTATAGCAAGGTGTTATGCTGAATCCAAGTCAATTTGTTTTCTAGGATAACTCCCAGATACTTGGCTACTGTTGCCAACTGTAATTGTGTACCAAATAATTTGGGCCACTGAACCTTTGGCATCTTTCTTTTGTGAGTAAAAAGTACCATCTCAGTTTTGTTAGGATTTACTGAGAGTCCTTGTTCTTCACACCATTCTTCTACTTGAACTAAAGCAGCTCCAGCTTGATCCGCCACTATGTCCAAATATTTTCCTTGAACCAGTATGGTTACATCATCTGAGTATCCCTGGATATGATTTCCAGTTTTACTAATTTTGTTGAGAAGGCTATCTACTACGAAGGTCCATAGTAGTGGTGATAGCACCCCTCCTTGAGCACAGCCCTGTTGGACTATGACAGTTTTTGTGCAGTCTCCTAAAGTTATCTGCACCATTCTAGATCTGAGCATAGTGTCAATCCACCTAATAATTGTTGATTCTACTTTATGCTCGTTTAGTGATCTTGTGATTGCATTGAAGTTTGCATTGTCAAATGCTCCTTCAATGTCAATGAATATACCTAAAGCATACTCGCAATGTTCAAATGCTTTTTCAATGTGGTTGACTAAGCAGTGAAGAGCCAACTTAGTCAATTTTTCCGCCTGATAAGCATGTTGATTTTTATGCAATGGGTACTGTTTTAGTGCCCCATCTCTTATGAACCAGTCAACCAACCGCTCACAAGTTTTAAGCATAAATGAAGTTAGGCTGAGTAGTCTATGTGCCTTGGCCAGGTAGTAATTAGGTTCGCCCGGTTTAGGAATGAAGACTCCTCTTGCCATTCTCCATGTTTTTGGTATATAGCCTAAAGCTATACATGCTTTAAAGAGTTTGCACAGCACTGGGCACAGATGGTTTAGTCCTTTTTGCAATAATGCTGGGAAAACCCCGTCTGACCCAGCTGCTTTGTACGGTGCAAAGCTAAGGATGGCCCAGTTAACTCTGGCTTCAGTCACAATCTTGGGAGCGATTTGCCAATCCCTCCAAAATCCTTTATACTCAAGATGCTGGTGGTTCTGCCCAGCTGTTACTTCTTCTGCTCCAGTTATGTGTACCTCAACCAGGTGCGCCAAGGCGGCTAAAAGCTTAGTTTCTACACTATTTATTATGTTTACATTTGCTTACTTTATGTATTTTCGCAATATAATACTTCAATATGTTTGTGTGACTAAATAATGGGTTACCTTGATCATTCCACCCATTTAAAAAAGGTTGGTCTTGCTAGTTTATATTTTTTACTATTATTGAAGTCTTATTTTTGTAGCTTTTTCACTTAATAAAGTGTGTAAGCTCAGATTGGTATATAGATGCAAAACTTGATTTATTACTATGTTACAACAAACATTGTAAATACTTTACACTACGATCTACTGACCACACTTCTTGTGAATGAGTTATGCTTGTGCTTATCTCATTTTCTTTAAATGTATTATTTCATTTATTATTGACCAAAAAGAAATATATAGTGGGTTTCAGAAGTATTAGCGATGTGTGGCACTCCTATACAGTAGCAGCCGATGAAGTGAATAAAGGTCGAGAGCAGAAGTTAAGAATTGCAAGTGAAAAAAGGTTTGAGCATTATTTCTGTTCAAATTTCAACCTGGGCTTCTGGCGCCCAAAGAAAGATGTGTGCTCGACGTGTGCCAAGCTTGAAAATAAGAAAGATAAACAGAGCAAAAGCAAATATGAAGCCCACATTAAAATGAAAGATGAGTGTCAGAAGGCTAAAAAGGTATCCAAACAGAGAGCCAAAGAAGACCCAACAAACAGAGTAATGGCAACCATGGATTTAGAAGCTGTGCTCCAACTGCCGTATTCAAATGTCTCTGTCTTCTACTACTCCAGAAAATTGTCAGTCTATAACTTCACTGTCCATAATGGAACAACAAAACAAGTGAAATCTGTGGGGTGAGAATGAAGGCGGGCGAGGAAGCAGTGAAATAGCAACATGTGTGTGGAAGTATCTGGAGTCACTAGGTGAGAAGAAAGTGGTAGAGCTCTGGTCTGATACATGTGGAGGACAAAACCGCAATAAGAATCTGGCTGCTTTAATGCTGATGGCTGTGGAAATGTTGCCCATTGATGAAATCTCATTGAGTTATCTGGAAAGCGGGCACACCTATATGGAGTGTGATTCTGTACACAGCGTGATTGAAAATGCCAAGAAAATCCAGAAAATTTTTTCAATGGGTGAATGGGAGGTGATAATTCGAGGAGTGAAGAAAAACCCACCATTCTACAAAGTAGTAAGATTGAACCATCCTGATTTCATTGATGCTAAAGACGTGGCAGAGCGATTGATACGGAACAGAAACAAGGACCCCACTCGTAAAACAGTAAATTGGCTAAAGATAAAGAGCCTTCTGTTCAGAAAAGGCACTACGATGAAAATCTTCTTCAGGTACAACCACCACAGTGAATACAGTGAAATCAGGGTCACAAAAGGTCAGCGGGGCCAGAGACACTCAGCATCCTTCACCCAGAATTTGCCCATGGCATACACTGATCCGTTTCAGAATCTGGTCAAATGAGTGTTGTTTCTGATCAGCAGGAAAGCGACTAAAGCGGACATAGACATTCATTATTGTCTTGTTAAATTAGATTGATATTACATTTTAGTTCGTTACATTTCAGTTGCGTTAAATGTGAAATTTTAAAGTGAAAATGTGTATTGTCTACGGTAAAATTACATAGATATTACATTTTAGTTAGTTACATTTGAGTTGCGTTAAATTGTTACATTTCAGTTTGTAACATTTCAGTTTTGTAAAATGTGAAATTTTAAAGTGAAAATGTATGTTAAATTACATAGATATTACATTTTAGTTAGTTACATTTCAGTTGCCTAAAATTGTTTCATTTCAGCGTGTTAAATTTCAGT
>JASAMX010022068.1:0-20200 GCA_030248175.1 Microlaimidae sp. YZB2_3
CCTATTTAAGTTCTATAAAATGCCAGGGCCTTAGATCCAAGCTCGCTGCGATCTAAGCAGATTTATATCCAAGTTTCCTGAGGCTTATTTTTAAAATGACTTTGTAATTTTAAGTTAATAAAACGCATTTCAATTATTATTATTTTTTGTAATTTTAAAACAAATACGTTTTTGTAAAATTTATATTTGTAATTTTTAACATTCTAAAAGTAATTTAAATTACTTTTTTATTCAAAAATCAAAAGATAAAAATATATGTTTATTAATTTTATAATTCCAAAAAAAAAATTATTAAATACTGTAGGCTTCTGCAGATCCAAGTTTCCTGGAATTCAAGTTTCCTGTACCTCCTTGACCAATGTCTTCTTCAAATCTGTTCGTTTCGGATTTAAAATAGTTGAAATATCTAACTTCCTTCCACTTTCCGTGAATGAGAGCTGAAGTCCGTTTAAAAATGAAATTTCTTGATTTTATTCGGTTTAAAAACAAAATTTAAGTTGTTTTTCGGTTAAAAACAAAAATTATCTGTCGCTATTTCTGTTAAAAATAAAAATTCTTGTCTGTTTCGCAGTTTTCGAAGTTTTTTTTGGGTTATTTTGGGAAACGGAGCAGAAATCGTAAAATGCGGCATAAGGTACATGTGATTTTGCTTATTTCTGTTGGGTTTTAGGGCCTTAATTACGAAAAATGCGAGGTAACTCTTTTATCTGCAGGCTGGCAGTGCAAAATCACAAGTTAAGCTTTTAAATAAGTATAATTAGCTGTCGAATATTTGTCTTGCAGGTCTTGCTTTTGCCGTTAATGGTTAATGTTCTTAATTAGCTGTCGAATATTTTTCTTGAAGGTCTTGCTTTTGTCGTTAATGTTTAATGTTCTAATCAGGTGCAAATTTAGGATTTTGCCGAGGGGGGCGATCTGCTAATGTCGCGGGGGTGTTACGGCGCGAAGTGCCGTGACTGCGTCGCGTCGCGCAAAGCCGACGCGAAGCGTCGGTTGGGGGTGTCCCCCCAGCCGACGGAGGCGAAAATTTTTCAAATATACACTTAAAACTTGCTTAAAAAATGTCTCCAGCAATTCTTATAGTTATAGTTTTAATTTTGTTTTTATAACCTAATTCTTACACAGAATGTTTATTACATAAATAGCGGCATCAAGCCGACGCGGAGCGTCGACCAGGGGGTTCGGGGGTGGCCCCCAGCCGCCGGAGGCAAAAATTCCTAAAATGCACAAAAACATGCAAAAATGCCCAGCAATAGATGGCAATAGTACTAGAAACACCATGGCACCCCCGCGCCGGCGAAAACTTTTTTAAATAAGCACTAAAAACTGCTCAAGAATTGTCTCCAGCCAATCATTAATTATATAAGCATAGATTCACTTTTGTTTTTATAACCTAATTCCTAAAGAATTTGTTTGTTACAGCTTTAAATTAGTATGATGTTAAAATTTTGTACTATATCCAAATAAGGTTTTTTCTTGATTCTATTAGTATTAAGAAACAACCTGATTTATATATAATTGGCTAAATTATTTTAAAGAATCTTGCGCGACTGCAAGGGGTTTGTAACTTATAAGCAAAAAGTGCGGTTGAACAAATAAAAAGAAAAAGTTTCACCTTCCCGCGAAGCGGGGAAATTTTTTACATTGTGTAATTTAATGCATTTAAGATGCACTACATTTTTATTACCTGAAAAAAAAAAAAGTAAAAGGAGGACCCCTACAAAAATGACTGGCTTCGCCAGCCAGGGGGAGGGGCGGACCGCCCCCCCCCTCAGTCCTGGCAACGAGGTTAGAAGAGGGAAAGAAGGGCGGTCGCCCCCCCACCCGCCCCCCCCCTATATACGCTACTGGTTCTACTATTATATATAACCAGGGAAGAGAAAGACTTATAAGACACGACATGAAAGAGACTACGAATCCCTAGTAAAATAGCTATATTCCATTAGCTTAAAGTTTAGTAAATATGAAACCAGGAAGACCCCAACAGTCTTCAGAAACCTCTAAAAATCTTTAAAAAAATTTTTTTTCGAGGTAATTTTGGAGAAGTTTTCCCGATGGTGAAAACAATCCCATTTAAACGAAAGTTGTTTTGTGTTAAAGATCTTCACAGTGTTATGACGTTATATTTAAACGAAATTTGTTTAGTGGTAAAGATCTTCAGTGTTATGACGTTATATTTAAACGAAAGTTGTTTAGTGGTAAAGATCTTCACAGTGTTATGACGTTATATTTAAACGAAAGTTGTTTAGTGGTAAAGATCTTCACAGTGTTATGACGTTATATTTAAACGAAAGTTGTTTAGTGGTAAAGATCTTCACAGTGTTATGACGTTATATTTAAACGAAAGTTGTTTAGTGGTAAAGATCTTCACAGTGTTATGACGTTATAGAATGACTTTTAGCCAATTAGCGCCTAGAAAAAAATTGGAAATGTCAACGTTCATTGGAGATCAATTTTTTTCCAAGCGTTAATTTGCTAAAACAGCTTTTCCAACAACTATTCTCACATAGGAAAGAAACTGATCTCGATTCATGGCGTTTTTATTTTTCCTTTTTCAAAGAATTTAATGTTTAAAGTCGTATAAACCGGTTTTATTTTGGCAGAAAATGTTTGGCGATAAAATATTATTGTGGTAACAAAAAACTTTTAAAACCTTATTTTGAATGAAGAAATTTTTTCTAAAAACACTGATTTTTTAAATTCAAATGTTGATGATGTTAATATAAAAAATTACATTTTTTTATAAATTATTGTTCTCTTCAAAGTTGAAGTTTATTTTCTGGTTTAATTAACGTCTACAAAGGATTCGAATGTACAAAAAGGTTTAATTTTTGTATTAAGGTCTCAAGGAGTATTTCGCAGAGTATATTTTGCATTATTGTCTCGAAAAGCATTTTACATAATGAAATTTAGAATGCTTTTAACGTTGAAAAAATGTGGGAGACAAATTAGAAAGAGAAGTACGGTTTATTAATGGGCTCTTGAATTATTATTTAGTCTATTTTTGGTGTGTTTAATTTTTGTATTATAGTTTAACTTTTCATACGTTTTTGTTCAAATTTTTTTTTCGTAAGAAATTTTTTATTATTTTTGTTGATGTTTGTTTTTATCCAGCCTCCATTTATCAATATTATTATGGATATTATTCGAGACTTTTCTACACATTTGAACTTCCGTCGTAATTCTTAAGTGTAGTTTATTTTTTTAAAAAGTAAATTTTATTTGTTTTATTTCTAAACAAGTTTATTGTACTTTGTGTGTATCTTTATTATTTCGTGTCTATTTGCTTGTTTTAATATTCAGAATAAACTTGCACGACCTAAAAATATATTCTGACTATTTATTGAAAAACTAATCTTTTTTTTTAATTTGCCCGTTTCTTAAAAATTTTCGGAAATTGAAATAGTATTTTCATCTTTATGGACTATGCAGTAAATTCAATTCTACAAATTTTAAAACAAAAGTTAAAAATTCATTTAATATTTTGTCGCAGGCGCAAGCAAGCGCGCATTTTGTTTCTGAATTAATTAATAGAAAAAAAAACGATATTTTTTTTGTATGTGGCCTCTCTTTACGTTTAAAAAAGCAGCGCTGTGGTAAATCAAAAATATTCTCATATTGCCTAGCACGAGATCTCATATTCTCCTTTAGTACTGAACCAATCAAGCTGAATTTTGAAAACTGTTGTGTTGCTAGCTTTGATCTCTTGAAACCCCATAATCAAATTTAAAGTAAATATGTGAGATCATTCCGTTCTAAACGTTCTATAGAAATTCTATTTGGGAAAATTTTTTCTCAAAATATTAACGGCGGTTTTGGAATTTTTAGCTTTAGGTTCTATATATGTGCGATTTGAGTTTAAAATCTTCTTTAAAAACTGCAATATTATCATCTGAGCTGGATTGCATAAAAAATTATATACGTGCAAACTTTATTTTGTTCAGCTTTTTTTTATTTCGCATAAAGCAGGATACGCAAGGCTGATGTTACTCAGAACTAATTGTGCAACTAAATACTATATATAACAAAATTAACGAACAATATTATCACAATCTAGTGGTCTCAGCCAGGACTCAATCCATGGACCTTCAGTATGCAAAACGTAAGATTTGCCACTGCGTCACAATAACACCATACCTGTTTATGATATTATTTGACTTTTTACAATGTAGTCTAAAACAGTAAACAGTTTTTGGTTTATGATTTTACCAATGTACCATAAAATTTGCAAACATTTTAAAACTTAAAATAAATTTGTAGTGGAACTTTTTAAAAACTTAATAAAGGTCTGGAAAAACTATAACCCTTTTGGGATATTAAAAAAAAAGGTAAAAAAATCTAACAAAAACGTTAGAATGATGGCTTGCTTTTGAATATTTGGTTTCTATTTGTTTTTTTTTCGGGTTTTCGAGAGCCTTTTTATTGTATTTTGGCGTGGCAGCCAGCTAAACTTTTTGTTATATTAAAAATGTGAAGAATAAGTGAAAATTAATTAATGATAATTAAATTTCATGTAATCTTGAAAATGTTATTTTTTTGTATTTTACATTAGAAGGTAACGTTTTTACTAGAAAGACTATAACAATTTTCTAAACTGTAGGAACGATCACTGACAGGGAAATTTGTGTGAATTGCTGTAGTTTTTTCCAAATACCATTAATTTTAAGTAAACGTTTATAACAGTGTTTTACATATATTTTAATTTTTTTGCATAATCTTTTTTACTTTATGATTTTGACTTTGTTAGATTTTAGTTATAAATGCAATTAGAAACAAATTTGTCTCTCTGATAAAATACAGTTTTTACAGGATTAGCTCTGGGTATTATTTTAAACTCAATTGCTGCCATTTTTTTTATTAAAAGTAGTATAAATCAGTATTCAACCAAAAGCTTTTCATGTTATTTAGTGTAAAAAATACACGCCTTTTTTGAATTGAACATTTTTTAATTGTGCTTCAATTTGTTACTACTATAAGTTCCCCAGAGCTCCGACCTACGGAGCAACCCTTGAAACTCTGAAGCTCTGGAGCTCCGCCTTATTTTTATAGTAGTTTCATGAATAAGTAAAGAGTGATGGCATAGATTATTTTGTCAAATTTTATTTAAACTAAATTTTTTCTAAAACTTATTTAAAAAAATAAAAATAGTACTACAAATAAGGTAGTGCATTTAATTTCGGCACTTTTTTGTTTTTCCGGTGTAACTTTTTACTGTAAGACCCGATTTTCATGTTTGATAGCTCATTTTGAAGCTTTCACGATACTGCGTTGCGTCACAAAAGTTTCGCTGTATGAATATATATTTTTTTACCTAATTAAATCAGTTTTTAAAAAAATGAAAAATTGCCGAAATTAAATATGTGCATTTAATTTCGGCACTTTACAAACAATCGATTGTTTCTCAGTCAAAAAATCATCAATTTCAAAAGTTTAAAAGCCTATCATTATCTCCAGACAGTTTTCTTTAATTTAAGCTTATACTTGTTGTTCAACGTGTAATTGGCAAAAAGTTACAGCTAAAATGCCAAATGATATCAAAATGAGCAAAATTTTGGAAAAAATTGCATTTAATTTCGGACCTTTTTAAAAGGACTCCTTTGTAATTGAGTTTTAAGTGCAGTGCTATGACCCCTACACATTTCAACGTTGTCTTTTAACTATTTACAACTACAATTTAACATCCGACCACTTAATTCAATCTTTACAGCATAGAGTGCGAATTTAAACTATTTTATTTTATAACGATCACATCTTAGAACCACGGGGACTAAAAATTCGAAAATTAAATTTTACCAGGCCAGTTTAAGCTTTAAACCAATTTATTGCGTGATCTTGAAATGCCCATGTTTTAAAAACGCGAATAAATCACATAATTTCACATGAAAATATCGTAACATAACAAATAAAAAGTAACTACACATCTATAAATAGCTCTCATTATAGCATCAAACGTCGATTCCGTCCAGAATTCCATAGAATTAGTCCAAAATCAAAAATTCCCAATTGGGAAAAGTGCCGAAATGTCACCCCCCCCCCCGGCGTTGTTGTATAGAAGTTGTTAAAATCTTCCCCTTTAAATGGCAGAGCTCGAGATATATAGAATCATTATGTAGTAAAAAGTCCCGTGACTGTCTCGGAGGTCGTGAGTAGCCAGCCCCGCCCGGACTGCCAAAAACGGTAAATATCACAACCC
Organism: Microlaimidae sp. YZB2_3; assembly: GCA_030248175.1. Lineage (NCBI taxonomy): Eukaryota > Metazoa > Nematoda > Chromadorea > Desmodorida > Microlaimidae > Microlaimidae sp. YZB2_3. The sequence continues at coordinate 6,194 of JASAMX010022068.1, forward strand.
GGCCGGGCCCAGACGCCAAAGGCCAAAACCTACCCCAAAAATGACAGGGGAGGGGTTAGGTTCGGTTTTTCTTAGCTTAGGTTTTGAGTAGGATTAGGCTTAGCTTATATTTTCCTTAGGCGTAGCTTTTGCTTAGGCTTAGCTTAGATTTTGCTTACGCTTAGATTTTGCTTAGGCTTAGGCTTAGCTTAGATTTTGCTTAGGATTAGAGGTAGTCCTAGCTTAGACGCTGATTTTCTTTACCGTTATTGGGGTAGGTTTTGGCCCTTCTCGGCTTGGATTGCCAAAAACGGGTATATATCACAGCCCGGTCCGGCCCGCTTTCAATTTTGTCGGAGTCAATATTATTTTAGAACTTACACAGCGGTTGGTGAGGAGTACACGAACTTATGTTTTAAAGTTTAAATAGAGGCAAAAAATAATACTAAATATATGTTACTAATTTCAGTAAAGTTCAAGTAAATTTTTCTAATTAAGTATATTCCCAGAGTAAAACTTGAAACAATTACATAATTTAAACAAAAAAGCAGTAATTATTGATAAAATTTGCTCTTGCTTTTCAAATTAATTTGCGGCAAAAGTTTAGGAGTTGAAGAAATATAAAAACAAATTTAATTTTTTAAAACATAAAACCCAGGGTTTTAAGTCGCAATTACGCATCCACAAAGAAACTTGACTGAATATTTAAAAAAACAACTCATTTTATTTAAATCTGAGTCGTGACATCTGAGTTACGATACTGGTAGACTTGTTGGAGTTTGTTGTTATAGGTTTATTTTTTTTACGTAAAAAGTATATTGTTCTATTTACTTATCGACATGTTATCGACCCTTTTGGTTCCTGTCAATGTCAACGAAAATAAAATGTTTTTTTTATAAACTGCTTTAATTCTATTATTTGGTAACGGGTATTAATTCCCCATAAAAGCAGCAATTCTGCTTTTACACAAAATCTGCTATATGTTAGCAGCGCGTGGTAAATTTTTTCGAGATTTTCTATTCGTAGTTGGAATTATATATTATTGCTATTCTTTAAAATGTCATAAATACCACGTTTGTTTTTATAGCTTTCGGTCGAAATGTATATAGTTTAGCTTGAAAATGTCACGTCGTGCTTTAAGCGAAGGGCCGCCATAAATGAATAAGGTGTCCAAGGCAAAAGTTCTTCTTCTCTGTGCAGTATCCGTCTGTGTACTTATTTTACTAATCGAGACACTGACTCCAGTCAAAAATCATGTTTATTGTAATGCCGTTTAAAATGGAAAGCTAAATTCTGCAATACGATAATCTAAAAAAAGCGAAATTATTAAAGAGAGAATGATTTTTTTTCACCGTGGTCGTGAACGAACTATTTGTTTGTATTTTGCTTAGTGTTAAATGCCTTAAAAATTGGCCAATAAAAATTTAAAACTAAGAAGCTAATAAGAATCACTTTCAGTCGATGAACCATGAGCGAGAAGAAAAATTTGATAAAGCCAAACACGTCAAGATTTTAAGGACCCTCAAAATGTCACATAGTATTCGTGATCACGTATTATATGCTTTCCTCTGTGAGAATAGTTGTTGGAAAAGCTGTTTTAGCAAATTAACGCTTGGAAAAAAATTGATCTCCAATGAACGTTGACATTTTCAATTTTTTTCTAGGCGCTAATTGGCTAAAAGTCATTCTATAACGTCATAACACTGTGAAGATCTTTACCACTAAACAACTTTCGTTTAAATATAACGTCATAACACTGTGAAGATCTTTACCACTAAACAACTTTCGTTTAAATATAACGTCATAACACTGAAGATCTTTACCACTAAACAACTTTCGTTTAAATATAACGTCATAACACTGTGAAGATCTTTACCACTAAACAACTTTCGTTTAAATATAACGTCATAATACTGTGAAGATCTTTACCACTAAACAACTTTCGTTTAAATATAACGTCATAACACTGTGAAGATCTTTAACACAAAACAACTTTCGTTTAAATGGGATTGTTTTCACCATCGGGAAAACTTCTCCAAAATTACCTCAAAAAAATTTTTTAAAGATTTTTAGAGGTTTCTGAAGACTGTTGGGGTCTTCCTGGTTTCATATTTACTAAACTTTAAGCTAATGGAATATAGCTATTTTACTAGGGATTCGTAGTCTCTTTTTCATGTTAGTTCGTGTCTTATAAGTCTTTCTCTTCCATTGTTATATATAATAGTAGAACCAGTAGCGTATATAGGGGGGGGCGGGTGGGGGGGCGACCGCCTCCCCCCCTTTTAACCGTTTCCATACTTAGGGGGGGGGCGGTTCGCCCCTCCCCCTGGCTGGCGAAGCCAGTCATTTTTGTAGGGGTCCTCCCTTTACTTTTTTTATTTTCAGGTAATAAAAATGTAGTGCATCTTAAATGCATTAAATTACACAATGTAAAAAATTTCCCCGCTTCGCGGGAAGGTGAAACTTTTTCTTTTTATTTGTTCAACCGCACTTTTTGCTTATAAGTTACAAACCCCTTGCAGTCGCGCATATTTTTTAAATAATTTAGCCATATGTATATATAAATCAGGCTGTTTTTTTATATTAATAGAATTAAGAAAAAACCTTATTTGGATATGTACAAAGTTTTAACATCATACTAATTTAAAGCTGTAACAAACAAATTGTTTAGGAATTAGGTTATAAAAACTAAAGTAAATCCATGCTTATATGATTGGCTGGAGACAATTCTTAAGCAGTTTTTAGTGCTTATTTAAAAAAATTTTCGCCGGGGGACGCCCCCAGACCCCCCGGCCGACGCTTTGCGTCGGCTTGGTGCTCCTACCACAGTAACAAAGAAATTGATAAAGCTTTGTTATTGAAACTCATGTAAAACTATTGCCATATGATTCGCTGGACACAATTTTTAAGCATAGTTTTTAGTGCATATTTCAGGAAATTTTTGCCTCCGGCGGTTGGGGGACACCCCCAAACCCCCTGGTCGACGCTCCGCGTCGGCTTGATGCCGCTATTTATGTAATAAACATTTTGTGTAAGAATTAGGTTATAAAAACAAAATTAAAACTGTAACTATAAGAATTGCTGGAGACAATTTCTAAGCAAGGTTTAAGTGTATACTTAAAAAAATTTCGCCAGCGTCGGCTTTGCGCCGCTACGCGGCGCAGTTACGGCGCTTCGCGCCGTAACACCCCCGCGACATTGGCAGACCGCCCCCCCCCCTCGGCAAAATCCTATATACGCGCCTGAGTAGAACATTAACCATTAACGGCAAAAGCAAGACCTGCAAGACAAATATTCGACAGCTAATTAAGAACATTAACCATTAACGGCAAAAGCAAGACCTGCAAGACAAATATTCGACAGCTAATTATACTTATTTAAAAGCTTAACTTGTGATTTTGCACTGCCAGCCTGCAGATAAAAGAGGTACCTCGCATTTTTCGTAATTAAGGCCCTAAAACCCAACAGAAATAAGCAAAATCACATGTACCTTATGCCGCATTTTACGATTTCTGTCGTTTGAAAATAACCCAAAAAAAACTTTGAAACTGCGAAACAGTCAAAGAATTTTCATTTTTAACAGAAATAGCGACAGATAATTTTTGTTTTTAACCGAAAAACAACTTAAATTTTGTTTTAAACCGAATAAAAATCAAGAAATTTCATTTTTAAACGGACTTCAGCTCTCATTCACGGAAAGTGGAAGGAAGTTAGATATTTCAACTATTTTAAATCCGAAACGAACAGATTTGAAGAAGACATTGGTCAAGGAGGTACAGGAAACTTGAATTCCAGGAAACTTGGATCTGCAGAAGCCTACAGTATTTAATAATTTTTTTTTGGAATTATAAAATTAATAAACATACATATTTATCTTTTGTATTTTTGAATAAAAAAAGTAATTTAAATTACTTTTAGAATGTTAAAAATTACAAATATAAATTTTACAAAAACGTATTTGTTTTAAAATTACAAAAAATAATAATAATTGAAATGCGTTTATTAACTTAAAATTACAAAGTCATTTTAAAAATAAGCCTCAGGAAACTTGGATATAAATCTGCTTAGATCGCAGCGAGCTTGGATCTTAAGGCCCTGGCATTTTATAGAACTTAAATTCCAAGAAACTTGGATCTTAGGGAATCAAAATTACATGAAACTTAAATCCCAGAAAGCTTAGATCCAGGGTTATTTAAATCCTGGCGAACTTGTATTTAGAAAACTGTGATCCTAAAAAGGTTCATTTAGAAATTTTAGAAATTCAAGACCTGCTTAGTGTTTAGGCCTACGATTTGTTTAACTAGGTTTTCTGAAATATTCACGAAGCGTTTCAGTTTTAAGTTGCCTTGTTTGCAAGTTTCCTGAATCGTCAAGAAGACTTGCGCAAAAACCGAAAATTTCTCACAATATATCCGCCAGACGTTCGGAAATTTTCGCGTTTCAGAAACGATTCCTTCCGTTTCGTGAACGGAAGTTTTTCCGCGCAAAACGGCTCAAATACTTCGGGAAAAACGGAAAGAATATTAATTTTGGATTGGACGAGTTTTTTTGGAAAACCGATGGACCAGATCAACTATCTTGGATCCTGCCCGGAACTAAATTGTATGTATTTTTTGTATTTTAAATTTAATTTGTTTATTTTCTGAACCTTGTATGATTTTTGAAGCCAAAAAATGCGTTTGAAAGGCGCATGGGGAACTGCGCCAATGCAGCTCAGTGTTAAACGTGGTGATGTAAGCCCCTTCCCGCTCATTTTTATACGTTGATACGCCAGACGCGATAAGCATTCCGCGTCTGAGCCGCGATAATAATCGTAGAGAGTTAACAGAAAATAAGACTTGGAAATTTGGAATTCCAAACAAACAATTTTGGAATTTTGAAAAATCTTATATTACTTATTGTATCTTCAAAATATAAAATCTGTTCCGAAATCCAGGTATGAAAAACAAGTGTTTTGTGACCTTCATTTTTTAAAATTCTGTATAGCCCCAGGCAGCCAATATATTATGCGATTATTATAATGAATAGGCGGCCGTGCTGGGTTCCTCTAAAAATTCAAAAAATGAGGCTGTGTTATTGGAATACCCCTATGTAAAAGATGTGACTTACTGATTGGTTGCGTTTTGAGACAAATGTTAAAAATCGCTATATTTTATTTTTTTATAAAGAAATCATGTTAAGCAAATAATAATGAAAAGGCATTATAACTAACAGTAAACCAATGTTAAACACAAGTTTATTAAAATTTATACATATACATATGCCTTGAAAAAAGCTCCAAGAATAAAGCGGCAAAAAAGATATGTTATTTTTTATTAAACTTGATGTTTTTAAAATTTCGATTTTTTAATTCAGAATAGAAAATTAATGTTAAATTAATTAAAAATTTTGTCATTTATGTTGTATTTATTTCACAGTTTACTTCTAGCTGTGTTTTAGTTGTAAAGTTTTTAACTAAAATTTTCGCTGGACAAAAGCTTATTTTGTCTTTCATTTTTATTAAAAGGTAGTTTTATAGAAGAATTTAATTCATTTTATATTTTGAAGTTAAAATGTTTTTTTTTAAGAATAAACCTACAAAACATTTAATGTTATAACTAAAAAAATCTAATAGTATAAATATATAAATACATTCTTAAAAACGGCACATTTCAATCCATTTTAGACAAAGTCTAGCCCGTTTTGTGAGCAATATTTAAAACTTTTTTAAAATTAAATTTTAAAATATTTTGCGGGTGACATAAGTAATAAAAACTTTTAAAGCAATGAAAACTTATAAAAGCAATTAAAACTTTTTTAAAGGAATATTTTGCAAAAATCAATCAACGTTTGGGCGGTATTCCACTCTTTGTTGAATTTCGGTAGAACCTTAAGCATCATTTTTGCCAGACTCATGTATTTCTCATCATAGCATGGCGCCAACAATTCCTCAAAAGTGATAATTCTTTTCAATTTCTGAAATAAAAAAGTAAATTTACTAAATTTCTAAAAAAATATAAAACTTGAGATTAACAGGTTTTTACAGCTAAAGCAACGTTTAACTTTTACTGACTGACTAATACATGACGTATTTTTAGAATTTTGTACATTTATATACGTTTTTAAAGTTTTAAAATTATAATTCAAATTCTTTAAAAAAGTTTAGGAGTGCAAAGTTTTTCATAAAATTGCAATACTTAAATTTTAACATACCGTTTTTTAAACGTAGCATATCATATTCCCTTGGTTATATCTATGTACAGTTAAGATTTTTCATTTAATTAAAATTAAATTTTTAAATTAATTAAATTTTAATTTTTAAAAATATTGTTTAAAGAAACAATATTATAAAGATAATAGCACCCCATCTCCGTTTTGATTTGAAGCGAAAAGTATTTCAAAAATCCTCCAATAAAACTGCTGTAAGCTATTTATATTATTGTTTTAAACTATTTATTTTGCTTTTTTTGTTAAATAAAACAACAATAACATAAATAAAAAATCTAAAAAGTTATAAATTTTTAAAATTTAAAATTTAAATTAAAAAAAAACTGACGGCTCTCAAAACCACCTGGAGTAGGTGGAAGGCAGTAAAACTTGCCTCAAAGACAGGTGGAAGCAAGAATGGGGGGGGCACTACTGGTCTGTAGCGCTGTCTTAGCACGTTTGATGGTCATGTACGTCGTAAAATAAATAATATTATTTTTATGTGGCTTTAAACGGTAAGGGCGGCTCTTAAACCTGCCCCCGGAAGACTGGAGACCGGTAAAATTACCTTGGAAGCAGCGAGGAGGCAGGGTAAAGGCAGGTAAATTTAGAATTAGGGCAGGTAAAAGGGAGGTCGAAGGCAGGTATAAAGCAACAAATTTTGTAATTGAGGCAGGTAGGAAGTATAGGTAAAATAAAACCTGGGGTGGTATGCTGAAGGTTTAATCCGACTTAAAATTAATCTGAGATTAGCGATTGTCGACACACAGTAAACATACTAACAGTATTGATAAATAATCTAGGTTAACGAAGTTAATAGACTTTATCTCATATTAAATCGCCACTAATCCGAGATTAGCGGGAAAAACTCGCATATTTTTAATCCACCTCCGGAGGTGGTTTAAAAATTTGCATAAATTAACAATTTAATCTCGAGTTATCCATAATTTAATCTGAGATTAAACCTAATCTCAGATTAAATTCGTTAAACTAGATTATCTAATCGATACTGCCAGTATGTTTACTGTGTGTCGACAATCGCTAATCTCAGATTAATTTTAAGTCGGATTAAACATTCAGCATACGATCCTTGGTTCCCCAACTAAGACACCCCGTCCTCACTTGGTTAAATAAACTCTCCACTAAGACCTAGAAATGGGTTTGCTATGTGTGCGTGCACTGAACGGTTTAAAATGGCAGGTTGCTGGCATCGTTATTAATGTTGGATAAAGATTCGAGTGTGAAAACTTGAGTAGAGACACAGGCAGGTAGGAGGCAGGAAAATATCTCGAAGGCCGGTAGGAGACAGGATTACGGTTTTAGCTAAAGCTGTCTCGGAGTCGGGTAAGCGGTTGTTATAAGCATATACATGTTAGAAATTAGGTAGGATGCGTCTAAAACTGCCTTGGAGGCAGGTAGGAGGCAGGTAGATTTGCAAAAGACAATTATGTGACAGAAGATTTACGATGAAGGCAGGTTTTTGTTGTTGGTAGCCCTGTTCTCCATTATTCTGCTTGTCGTTCTAAGTTAAGGAAAGTGGCAGCTTAGTGTCAATATGCAGGTAAAAACTTGCATTCCTAAATAAGGTACGCTTATTAAGGTACCGGAATTTATCAGCAGCAGTTGTTTGCTATGAAAACAGTTCTTACTAAACGTAAGCACTCTCTACATTTTTTTACTTTAAAGAAAAAAATTATTGAAACTTACCGACGTTTCACGTTTTATTACAAAATCAAATTCATCAGAAACACTAGATCTGGCAAAGATGTTTGGAATAACAATGCACAAAATCATGAAAAATTTCGTGGTTAGGGAACAGTTCTAAAACTAGACTAAATTGGGATTCAGGCTAAGTTTCTTAGCAAAATGCAATTGCGAAGACTTGAAATTTTTCAGTGGTGTATGCTAGGCCGCAAATACAAAAGTACTAAATTTCAAATAAAAATCTAGTATTTTATTCATTTTTGGGTTGGCGTGATTGGAAAGTATCGTGTAATTTTGTAATTATCTCTATCGTTTGGTTTTTTTGATTTTTTGTTTTCATGAGAATAATATTGATTTTTATCTTAGTTTTCATAATTATATTTGATTTTTATTTTTTTTTTCATGACAATAATTAACTTTTATCAACAGAAAAAAAATTAATATTTCTCAAAAACAAAATATTTAATTAAAATTCATGTACTTTAGGGCATTGCTAACTCCCCAAAGTATCTAATAATTCTATTTTTAAATCATAAATTTAAGTCTTAAGTTACCTGGTTTCAGAATTTAATTAAATAATAGTTTCCGTTTTTAAAATTAATTACCTTAATAAAATTGATTTCATGACTAAGCTAGACTAGATTATTTGTTTTGTTGATTTATTCTTGGATAAACAAATTGATGATCTTTTATTACTTTAGTTTCCGCATCTTTGTTTTTTAAAAATTTTGAGCTGTGTTAGTTTTACATAAAAATTTATTAAAAAAGTTTAAATTTACCCTATGTTTAATCAAAATATAAAAAAACACCGCAAACGCAATAACAATGGGTTAACCCACATTTCGTCAGGAACTGCCAATTTAGAAAACAAAATTTTTTGTTTTTTGCGTAATCACCGTTAAAAATTATATATCAAAACAACTTGATATGTTTCAAGAAGCGCTAAGCTTATGATAATAAGTACACGAAGACTACAAACTACATGAATTTTGTTGTATAATTAATGAATTTTTAATTTTTAAGAATCACCATAGATAGGTATTTTTAAAATTCTAATCCTCATAATCAAAAAGTTAGTACTCACATAGTTTTGCAATGTGAGTACTTAAGAAATACTAAATTTATATTAATTTTATTTTTGACCAATTAGTGCTAACTACTCACTGATTTTACAAAAAAAAAGAATCAAATAATACTCAATACTCATCCTCATATTAGTGTTTGTAGAGTATCGTAAGTAATGACTATTTTTCTTACTTTTGTTATGTGCATTTTTATGGCGTTTGTTTAAAAAATAAATGATTGTTGACAGAAAGTATAAATGAAAACAGTAATAACAAAAATAGCTAATTGCTTGGCCGATGTCATTTTCATAATGAAATTAAGTGTCTAAAAATTAGGCTGATTCAAGTTTTGTTTGTTTGTTTGAGCCGCAAAACATAATTCTGTTCTTGTTTTATTTGCAAAACGAGTTTTGCTGTCCACAACATTACCAATATCATATGCCATTAAGCCACCAACACCGTGCCAACCTTTGGGAAGCAACCAGTGGGCCTAGGGGTACCACCTGGACTTGGTTGCTGGAACTTTTTTTTTATAGACATGAGTCCAACTTGGCATGACTAGAAAATTGTTGTTGCACATCGGGAAACGCATGGCAGTTTTCCATCTAGCAAATTAATGGACAAACGCAGTTCCATAGTACTCCAAAACCTTGGTTTTTTCTGGAAACAGGGATAATAAGGTCTGAGGTGTGTCTTTGTGGAGTCTGTATTGCTACCTTTGAAGGAACACATATGCTGCTCACATACGACGTTTTTGTTTTTTTTATAGCTGAAGCGGGCCGGCGATGGATCGATGAATTAATTCCATATTGCCGCCTACCACCCTATATCAACACTGTTGTTAATGTAGAATGTTAGTCAAGGCCCCACCCCTATCAGAGGATTTTAGGGAGCAGATGTGGGTTTTACATTTTGTATGAGAATAATATATAATAATAATAATAAAAAGGAATAACCAAAAAAATAAAATTGTAAACTAAAAAAATAATATGATAGTTAGATAATATAAAAAGATCACAGAAATAAAAGTAAAAGGATATATATATAAACGTGTAAGTTGAGGATACAATATTTAAAGGTTTTGTTTCCTTGATTTCCTCTTCAGGTGTTTCTTGATTTTGATTTTGTCTTCTGGTACTTTCACCTAAAATAAATAAAATTTAATACATGATCTACCAAATGTACAAGCACAATTTATTTTTCCTATCTCACATCTAGTCCATAGGCCTACGTTTAGTCCGATCACCTTACCGTAGGAGGAAGGTTTATCTTTTGGTTGCACAACAATGTATAAAAGATAGGCTGTACCCTCCGGTTGTGGGCTAGGCCGCAATGGTCACACGGTAAGGGTCTGAGCCCCCTCAGCGCGGCAAGCCACCATGCACACAACACATGGTGTAGCAATTACCTCACTAAGGTGGCAATAGCGGTTTTGGTAGACCAAATCAACCACGATCACCAAAGTGGCGTAATCCCCATTGTAGGTTATCGAGGGGGACATACGACGTTTAATAAGTAAGATAAATATCAGGCGACGTAATAAAATCTTTTAAACGAAGAACTCGGAATGTGTGAACACTGCCTGCAGTGAACACTAGCGGTAAAGGTTGCCATTATCGTTATTGATGTTGGACGAAGCGTGTTCAACCATGGGGGTGAAATTGTTTTCGGCCCTCCTGTCCTGTCTTAGCGCCTGCCCTTCGCATAATCTGCATAGGGGAGATAAGTTTCAGGTAATGCACACCCTGGTCAGAATCCATTGTTCTAAACGGAAGGAATCCCGTGCGCATCAAAGGACACCGCGCGCATAAAGGGACGCCCCCATTTATGTCTATTAACGCGCCCGCACCTTTCTAATAACCCGCCAGCGGGGCATTTTAGCCATATTCGCACCTTCATTTTGAAGCCCTGTTTTGCCGCTGCTCCTCCGACAACCTATCCCATGGAGCAAAACATATATGACGTGATCACGAATACTATATGACATTTTAAAGCTAAAAAAATCTGAGGTGCAACACCAACAACAACATTATCATTATAGTCGACGCGATAGATTCAAAAATTTTGCGTAATTTAAAAGCTTTCGTTAATAAAAAAGTATAAAATAAAAACGAAAATTTCAGGCAAAATTATCAGCAACAAGAGTCAGCTTAACCAGTCAACGGCTGTGATATTTCATGCGCGGGATTTTAAATCAGAACAGTTACCAGCAATCCGATTTCCATGGCAAAACTACGTTTTTATGTCACACGAAAGTCCAGCCAACGATAATCAACGCTTTACTGGTAAACTGCGATTAAGATTTTTATTCTATTTATATTCCATAGGATATTAACGAAAAACTGCTCCGAAATGCTCTAAAAAATTGAATATAAAAATGAAAAAATTTGTGATCACCTTTTCCCACGGCCAACCCTTCGTCCCACGGTGATAATAGACTAGTTCGGAATAAGCGTCTTTTACTGTAGGAGGGAGGGTACAAAAAGAAAAAATAAAATTCAAAAAAATCTTAGCTTTCTTAGTTTCTTAAGTTTAAACCTATACTTCATAAAAATTGCTAGACGATGATATGTTTCACTACGTTGAAGTGCTGTAATATATCAGTTTGTGCTAAATAAATTTTTGTTTTTTAATTAAACGTCACAATAGTTTGAAATCACCACTAAAATAGTATTTTCCTGAACAGTGATTTAGAATTAGTAAAAATAAAGATGAAATTTATGTTTTTAAACTCATTTTAAACCTACACAGGTTTTTTTTAATGTTTTGCTTGTAAAACTATTCAAAATTTAAAAATTAATTTTAAAAAGTCCATTCCAAACTTTTAAATTAAGGATTTTCTGTAATTGATACATTAAAAAACTGGAAATCAAGCGCGCCAGCAGCGCCGTCCCTACGAAGCGGCAAAAAACTAAAAATCCCCAAAAACTGCTTTTGCTTTTGCAATTTTTTTTTTTTTTTTTTAAAGCTGAAGCGGGCCGGCCATGGATATTCCATATTACCGCCTACCACCCTATATCAGCACTGTTGTTGATGTAGAATGTTAGTCAAAGCCCCACCCCTATCAGAGGATTTTAGGGATTAGATGTGAGGTTATATTTAATAATACAGAGAGAACAATAAAAATAAAGGATATTTTACCTATTTCACATCTATTCCCTAGGCCTACGTTTGGTCGGTTTGTCTTACCGTGGGAGGAAGGCTTATCTTTTGGTTGCACAATAGTGTATGTAAAGATAAGCTTACTCCTCCGGTTGTGGGCTAGGCCGCAATGGCCACACGGTAAGGACCTCAGCCCCCTCAGCGCGGCAAGCCGCTACGCCACAACACGTAACGTGGCAATTACCTCACTAAGGTGGCAATGGCGGTTTTGGTGAACCAAATCAACCACGACCTCCAGAGTGGCGTAATCCCCATTGTAGGTTAAAAAGTGTTTAAGAAATTTTGAAGAGAAGGGGTCGAGATTTTGAACCAATAAATATTTGAAATATTTTAAACCATAAAATGTACTAGTCGCTCGCTGTTTCTTAATTTTCCCTCTACATATGATTGGCGTTAGTAGTTATTGTACCCTCTTCCTAACACTAAAAAACCCTTATTCCAAACTAGTCTATACGCATCTGACCATCGGTATGTAAATTTTACCTCGGTAACTCTGCGTATTACCTAGGTCATGGCGTAATACTGGGTGCCTGTCCAAAATTTATATAATTCTTACCGTATATTGAATCCGCACTAGCTTTTAGCAATTTATTTTATTCCTTCACTGGCTCGTTTTCTCACTAAGTCTAGCGATATCTATTTCAAGTCTAAATTTACTCTCCGTTTTTTCCTTCTCCTGTGTTGAATTCCCACGGAGCAAAATACTACACGGATATCGCTAATTTTAACCGGAATTGGAGTTTCCTTATAAACCAACGTGAAAATTTATATATATATATTTTTAAAATGTTAAAAATCTTAATTTTTTATTTCGCCAAGTACCCAATTTCTTTAATCTAACAATGAGCTACAGATTGGACAGCGACATTCCAATGCCTTATATAAATTTCCGAAGAAAAAATTACACGACCGATCAGAAAAAAGAAATCGAGAGGAAAATCGACAATGCAATCAGTAAGAAAAGCAAACAGGTGTCATGTGTTTTTACATTAATAAGAAAAAACTTGCGTGCAAAAAAATTTGTTTTAGATACTTTTGCTGAGGATGATTTTAAGTTCGGGCCAAAACGTTCAAGTTTTATTAATAATTTATTTTAAATCTCTCAGTTTTATTATCATTGCTACATTTAAGTTTCTATTCCCCAGAAATAGATCAATAACTAAAATGTTCCATGGTCATCATTTATATTGTAGATTTTTTTTATTCTAAATATACGTAAGTTGCATAACACGTCAACAAAAATTTTATTTTTGACAGTCAACTTCAACACTTTCTTAGACAGAAGAAGACACTTCAGACTTGTCATGGACACCCATGACAAGTCAAATGACTTAATTTATTAGCTTAACAAAAAGTTTAAGAAAAATTATAACAATTTTCATTTTTTATTTGGAGAAAACGTTTTAAAAAAAAACTAAATTATGAAAATAAATAGCAACAAATTACTATACTAAAGTCAAAATCCTTCAGGCTGCAATTAAGGGCGTAACCGCTCGCCGTCAGGAAGAAAAAAGGAATGAACGCGCGAGAATAAAAATAATTAAAAAAAAGGGTCAGTGGTGATGTAACCAATTATTATTAAGTTGCGTCAGGTGTTTCTCTCCACGTGATATTTTCTCGAAGAACGAGTGGTTACTTTACCACCTACCTATTTTCACCCTGATAGTATTCATCTTTAATTAAACTTAAAAATCATTTTTATTTAAATATAAGACTTAAAACACCTTATACAAAGGTTGTTTAGTTGCACTTTGAGACGCGTGAAAACCATGACACAGCGATATAAAAAAGACGGTTTGGTTTGTAAGTAACTGCTTGGCGCCGTCCAGACGACAGGATCTCGTTTCGTTATTAAAAAAACATTTGCAACTCGATATATTCGGCGATTGTGCCAGGAATTTCGGAGAAAAAC
>JASAMX010022072.1:0-23598 GCA_030248175.1 Microlaimidae sp. YZB2_3
CTAAATCTGTGATAAAGCTATTATGTTGCATTATGTTTTTTGTAATATTCTATATGGCGTTTTGTTGTAGTGATATATATAATATTATTATAAATGTGTTGATATTTGTTATTGTACGCTATTATTACTAGCCTTGAAAAATGCTCTAATAATAGAGCAGGAAAAAGGGGCGATTTTTCCCCGGGCGTATGTTTAGACAGAAAAGATGTAGACTAGTCTGAGATGGACATTATGTGGACTATAGGAAATTTGCATTTGGTTTTGCCAGCTGCTCACTAAATAAAAATTTCTACGATATGATAATGATTTGTTTATACATTGATCTAATCACACAGCACTGTTGAATTTTTTTTAGTTCGATGAAATGTCAATTGAAAAAATCATACTCACAGCAATCTTTGACAAGCGGGCAATCGCCCCATTTTAAATTAGAGGGTTATATTTGTCGTGTAAGAAACAACTATAAATTTGAAAAAGTGGCGATTTCGCGCTTGTCAAAGATTGCTGTGAGTATGATTTTTTTTCCCAATAAACCTTTAAAATAAAAAAAATAAAATAACATTACTCCGAAGAAATCCTATTCGATTGGCATATATTCTATCAAAATTTCTTATTTTTTTTACATTTTTATTAAGTTTTGAAAAAAAAACTTTGATTTACAAAATTTTTTGACAAAATCTTCTTTGGCCTTACTCTTTATGTTTTAAATTAGCGGAAAAATTTGGAACCACTCCGGAATCATTAGCTTCGGATCGGGAAACATTACTAATTTTAAAGGCTGTTGTTTCTGATTTTTTTCATTCCATTTAACGTGCACCCAAAAAACCATTGTTAACAATTAACAACTTAGCGTAGGGTAGTGCATTTAATTTCGGCACTTTTTTGTTTTTCCGATGTAACTTTTTACTGTATGGCCCGATTTTCATGTTTGATAGCTCATTTTAAAGCTTTCACGATACTGCGTTGCGTCACAAAAGTTTCACTGTACGAAAGTATTTTTTTACTTAATTAAATCAGTTTTTAAAAAAATGGAAAATTGCCGAAATTAAATATTTGCATTTAATTTCGGCACTTTACAAACAATCGATTGTTTCTCAGTCAAAAAATCATCATTTTCCAAAATTTAAAAACCTATCATTATCTCCAGACAGTTTTCTTTAATTTAAGCTTCTACTTGTTGTTCAACGTGTAACTGGCAAAAAGTTACAGGTAAAATACCAAATGGTATCAAAATGAGCAAAATTTGGGAAAAAAGTGCATTTAATTTCGGCACTTTTTAAAAGGACCCCCTTAATCGAGTTTAAGTGCAGTGCTAGACCCCTACACATTTCAACGTTGTCTTTTAGCTATTTACAACTACAATTTAACATCCGACCACTTAATTCAATCCGTTTTTACCTACAGCATATAAGTGCCGAAATTACACTATTTTATTTTATAACGATTGTTTCTGGAGTATGCTAGTGCAGTTTGGAACCCTTATTTACAAAAGGATATAAACATTTTGGAAAAAGTGCAACAAAATTTCACTAGACGTTTGTTTTATAAATGCAAGTTGTTGTCATATCAGATAGATATGTTCATTGATAATTAGTTACAATTGTGATTCATATTGGCGGCAATTAAGTCGCAGATTTGATGTTGTTGATGAAAAAAAAAAAAGAAAAAAAAATAGAAAAAGAGAAGAAAAAAAAATAGTTTGGGATTAAATATAACATTCAATAGTGACAGCGTATAAATATACACTTAATAACACCAATATAACTTAAAATATGTTTTTAAAAGCGTTTCTTAGTGTTAAAATTATGATTTTAAAAGTTTTTTAAGATTTCGCCGACGGTCCATTCAAAAGAGTCCCTTGAGTATTCAGATCGGTGTTTCGGAACGGCAAGCACTAAAAGAGGCAAGCACTAAAAGACACCTACCACACCTACTACACCTACTACACCGACCGACCTAAGCAACCTAAGCAAAACCTCAAAATCAAACAAAACATTAAATTTAGCTTGATTTTAAGGTTTTGCTTAGGTTGCTTAGGGAAATATTTAGTAACAAGCTTAGGTTAGCTTAGTTTAGGTCGGTCGGTGTAGTAGGTGTAGTAGGTTTGGTAGGTGTCTTTTAGTGCTTGCCTTTCGGAACAATTGTTGGAAATTTGCTTATACTGGTGGGCTAGGACTTAGTCTGAAGCCTCTCGTTAGGAAGGAAACCGAAATCCGGGGGCAAGCACTAAAAGACGGTGTCCATACATTACGCCGACGACAATTGGCCGACGACTATTTCGCCGACGACTTTAACGCCGACGATCATTTCACCCCCGGACTATTTGGCCGATGCGACGTTTCGCCGACGCAGTTGTAAAAAATGTTTCTAATTGCATGAATATAACATTGAAACAAGAATTTTTACACGAAATTAGTATATTATACGATTTTCTTAAAAAAACATATATTTTTTTTTCATTTTAAAACTAGTACACAATAAAACTATGACATTTAATTTTTGATGAAATCGCGATTAATAAAAAATTATCTCTCTTTCATAAAAAGTTATTTTTCTTTGTTTTAAAAAAGTTTTAATAAAAATTAATTAATTTTAATTTGCTAAACAAGCAGCCAATGTTATTTTCGATAAAATTAATTAATTTTGTTATGATTTTGTGCTATTTTTTTATTGCGACATTTCGCCGACGCGTTTTAAAAAAAATGCGTTAAAATAAAAAATATTTTTGGAAGGAGCTCCGCTTTAAATGGGAATAGGATAGGATAAAGGATAAAGGATAATATAGCTTTAAATAGGATAATTTCGAACATAATTAAGTTTAAGTAAAATTTTAAATTGCTTATTTAAAGGGTGAAGCTTTAAGAGCTCCGGAAGGAGCTCCGCTTTAAATGGCCGTAGCTTCGAAGCATGATACTGTAAAGTATAAATATCACTTTTTTAATCTTTCAAAATTATGCTCTGAACCTCCGGCCATTTAAAGCAGAAGCAGTGGAGCTTAAAAATCAGCCCTTTAAATTTTTTTTATTTCCATTTTAGGGTTATTTTATTGTTTTTAAAATAAGTACCAAAATAGTGAAACGTTTTGCTTTCTATTTTTGCTTCGCGGTTCTGTAGTTCGCAGTTTCGGGTAACTTTATAAACAAACACATACAGCAATACTAATGGTTAATTTCGTTGCATGACAAAATAATTACACAAACATACACACGCACACACATTAAACAAGTCACCAGAGTCGCAAAGTAATAGTTTTCGAAAAAGTATGCAAAAATAGTGATGGGCAGTTTCGGTTCCGGGTTCACGATGTTCCGGGTAAATTTGAAATTCCGGTTCCGGTTCCTATTCCGGATTTTTGGTAAATCTTAATTCCTGTTCTGGTTCCGGCTCCAGAGTTTCGGGGGTTCCGCAGTTCCGTCCAATACTTACAAATTATATATGAAATAGAAATATTGAAATTTAAGTACATTGTATTTATTTTTGATATTGAAGTAGAATAAGATATATAATTTGTTAAACACTTGGTTTCAGCATATATAAACTGTCAGCATCGGTTATCATGTTACCTCAATTGCGCCAAATTCAAAATTTTTTATCGAATTTTCAAGCATATGAACCCCCAGGTGCTACCGCGGGGAAGTTGGCATGCTTTCGCGCATGTCTTCCCGCCGGCTTTCCCGCTGGTTTTCGCTTTTATGCGGTTTTTAAGCAAAAATGACAATAAATATTCATGAAAATAGCTAAAACTAATGAAATACGTCCAAAGGATAATTTTAGAAAAGCCAAAACGTCCTTTGGACTTTTTCCTTTGGACGAAGTATGAATGCTACTTAGAATTTGTCCTTTGGACAAAGTCCAAAGGACAAAATCCAAAGGGAAAAGTCCAAAGGACAAAAAGTATGAACACGTTGTCCTTTGGATTTTGTCCTTTGAACTTTGTCCTTTGGACAAAGTCGAAAGGACGTTTTGACGCTGCTTTAGTCAAAAGTACTTTTGTCCTTTGGACTTTGTTCAAAGGACGTTTTGTCATAAGTATGAACCAGCCTTAAGAATAATTATTTACTTTTTTTTCTTTTAAATCAATCGTGTTTTTTTTATATATAAAATATCTAGATACCTTTTTTCAAAACGCGTCGGCGAAATGTCGCAGTGAAGAAAAAGCATGAAATCAGAATCAAATTAAATAATATTTTTGAAAATTAAATAATATTTTTGAAACTCTTAATTTCTGGTGATGATATTAATTACGGGTTGCCCCATGTGATACTTATTCAGGAGACCTGGCTGCATAATTTGATTCCTAACCAATTATTATTCAACAATGATGACTTTAATGTACTAAGGAAAGATAGGGTGCAAGGAAGAGGGGGAGGTGTAATGACACTTTTAAAAAAGTCAATAAAATTTAATGAAATTTTAATCCAAGAAAAATTTTATAACTTAGAAATAATTATTGCTGATTTTATTATTTTTAAGTAACAAAATCCGTTTAATAAATGTATATAGGCCGCCTAATATTAAAGCTGAAGACGATTCCTTATTGCTAGAATGTATAAGATTTTATGTGAATAGTCACACATATACCACAATATTAATGGGCGATATAAACTTGCCTGGTATAAATTGGGAGTCAAATGCTATACTTTGCAATTCACAAAATGAAACTAAATACTACACTAAATTTCTGGAGTTAGGACTATCCCAACTTGTGAACAAACCATCCCGTGGTAGGAATTACCTAGATTTATTGCTAACTAATGACCCTGAGATTTTCAAAAATGTAAGTCTAGCTGTAAACTTTGGTAACTCAGATCATGCTGTAATAAATAGTGAAATTGATTTAAGCCTATACAAAGAAACTAAATCTCCTGAAAACATCCTTCTGGTACCGAACTTTAAGAATGCTGACTATAAATCAATAGCTTTGTTTCTTGCATCACAAAATTGGGACCAAAATTTCAAACATCTTAATACAGTCCAACAATACTGGGACTGTTTTATTGAAATCATTACCCAAAGTATAATTTTACATGTGCCATTGGTAAACAAGCACAAAAAATATGCCAAGAAAAAACGTTTGAAAATAACATTAAAGGCTTGTTTAGCAATTTCATATTAATCAATTTTTATTTAAACTTTTTTAAAACAAAGAAAAACAATTGTTTATATAAGGAACATAATTGTGTTATCAATCGTGATGCGATCAAAAATTAAATATTCTAATTTTATTGTGCAATACTTTTAGAATAAATAAAAATATATGTTTTCTAAAGAAAATCATATAATCTACGAATTTCGTGTAAAAATTTTGGTTTTAAATTTATATTTATGTAATTAGAAATATTCGGTGTCCGGAAATTTGAACGCCAGCACTTGATCGCCGAGCATTTGACCGCCAGCATTAGAACGCCGCGCACTTGAACGCCGACCATTAGACCGCCGAGCATTAGACCGCCGCAGTATTCCATATAAATTTCATGCAAATTTTTGATTTCCGCCACCTACAGAGAATTGTATCAACACAGCACTACCACAGTATAAACTCCCCAAACCTAAAAAGTTTTAGTTTTTTTTTTGTCTTTGCAAAACAAACTATTAAGTATAAACTTTTTGTTTAATTTTTAGGTTTTGCTTAGGCTTAGGAAAAAATTAGTTATCTTAAAAAAACACCATTAAATATAAATTTATCATAAAAATTTAGTTTGATTTTTAGGTTTTGCTTAGGCTCAGGAAAAACAGGTGTAAATTATTAAAGAACTAACCGTTCACTAAGTTTTTTCTTTATTTTCAAGGAAAAATATAAACTTTGACTTATCATTTATTGTTAAAACCATAGGTGGGCAGGGGGGAGTTGGGGGGGGTTATACCCCCCCCAAAATTACGGATTTTGCTGACACCCCCCCCCCTTAAATTTGGGGTAGTCGGGGACACCCCCCCCCCCAAATTCGCCTCCCAAAGAAAATTTTTTAAGTGTTATAAAAGGACTAAAAAATTTTTACCGGAGTGTTTATTACCTTATTTCCCCGTTCATTACCTTTTATTACCTTTAAATTCCCCCACTACGCGGGCAGTTTAAATTTCCCCGCTACGTGGGCAGTTTAAATTGGCAATTTATCATAGTTTTTCAATTGCAAATCGATTATCCCATTCAGTAGTTAAGGCATACATGTTTAGTAAAACTACTATAAACACTATTATCCTTTTTTTAACGTTTTAAACACATGTTATAAATGTATAGTATAGCTATAAAAAACCTTATATTTTGTAATTAGTATCATTTGGAATTAAAATTTCTAGTGTATTTTAGCGCCTCAAATTATAAACTTTCTCCTCCAGGGGGCATTGTTCCCCCCGAACCCCCCTGACTGAATTTTTAAGATCACAGAAAATTATGTAGAAATTAGGTAAAAAAACAAAAGTAAAATGTATGTTCACGCGATCACCAGGAGACGATTTTTAAGCCGTTTTTAGTATATATTTTAAAAAATTTTCGCCTCCGGCGGTCTGGGACACCCCCCAGACCCCCCGGGCCGACGCTTCGCGTCGGCTGGCGCCGCTACGCGGCGCAGGCGGCAGCGCTTCACGCCGGTTTAACAACTTTTTCTCCCCCCCAGACCGACGCCCCTGAAATGGAATCCTGACTACGCCATTGCACATTATTATTAAAAGAATTAAAAAAAATGAAATTTATAAGTTGCAATAAGGTCTTATTTTAACCTTACACAGTTTTAAAGCATTTATAAGCTTGTTTTACGTTTTTTTACGCGTTTTAAGCTCATTTTAAGGCAGCGCGAAAATATTGGGTACACCCCGCTCAAAGTTGGGGTCTGCCCCTGACACCCCCCCATAAAATTTAACCCCTCCTATACCCCCCAAAATCCGAGAGGCTGCCCACCTATGGTTAAAACAACATTGTTTTGTTTAAATATTATATTAAAACCATTTTTTTTATATTCTATTGAGTTTTTTTTTATTCTTGGGGGGAGTTTATACCACCTTTTTTGCGGGGAGTTTTAACGTCCTTTTTAAAGCAACGCGTACTGCGGCGGTCTAATGCTCGGCGGTCTAATGCTCGGCGTTCAAGTGCGCGGCGTTCTAATGCTGGCGGTCAAATGCTCGGCGATCAAGTGCTGGCGTTCAAATTTCCTAGAATCAAATATTTTTTGCAACTGCGTCGGCGAAACGTCGCATCGGCCAAATAGTCCGGGGGTGAAATGATCATTGGCGTAAAAGTCGTCGGCGAAATAGTCGTCGGCGAATCGTCGTCGGCGTAATGTAAGGTAACCAAAAATTTCCCTAAGCAACCTAAGCAAAACCTTAAAATTAAGCTAAATTTAATGTTTTGTTTGATTTTGAGGTTTTGCTTAGGTTGCTTAGGTCCGTCGGTGTAGTAGGTGTAGTAGGTGTCTTTTAGTGCTTGCCAATCCGGGCCTCTTATAAGAAGCTGAGTCAACAATCAGGACGGCTATATCGCCTTTAATAATTCATTTTAATTCAAACTTGATATTAAATCAAGTAGATTTCATTCTCTACTATCCATTCATATTTTTAGTTTTGAAATCACTTCAGTATTTCATGAGATATTTGAATTTTTCCTTACGAGAGGCTGAGAAAGCGCGTTACGAGGTGCTGTTACGAGAGTCTAACTTAATTCTCTTCTATTTTTACTCCTCCTTTTTTAAGCTCAAGCCTACGCGTTCCTAAGCTTAAGTAAAGCCTAAAAAACAACCTAAACTTTAACAAATAGCTGCGCTAAGAAAGTTTAAGTTGTTTTTTAGGCTTTGCTTATGCTTAGTAAAGCGTAGGTTTACGCTTAAAATAGGACTGGAGTAAAAATAGTGGAGTAAAACCGAGTTAGCCTTGTTTTTTCTTACATTTCATTCATTATTATTAATCATTCTTTTCATTTAATTTTGTATTCTGACTTTAGTCTGTTTTTTTATTAAATTTTGGCTGTTTGTTTGTTTATTTGTTTAATAATGTAAATTAAATAATTATTATTTTCTAAAATAATAAGATTTGAAACTCTGCTGATTATAGGGGGAGGGGTAAAACCTACAACACCGACTGGGTAGGATTCCCATACGCGTCCCAAAATTCGATTTGACCGATTCTAAAGTAAAATACACATATAAAACATCTTTTTACACTAAATCGGACACTCAGACTTCGTTTTGATGGTTAAATTTAAGATTTGGCCTTATCGAAAAGAGTTATGAACTAATTTATACCCAAAAAATGACCTTTTTCAGCATATGCAATTTATGATGTTAATAAAAAAATTGTAAACACACAAATTAAATTAAAAACTATGTTTCAACAATAATAAAAGTCTGAAAAGCTTAAAAATTTGAAGAAAAAAAAATAAAAATTTAAAAGTTACATGGACCACCAAAAACATGGACAACAAAATTTTTTTGGCTTTAAACGCTAATTTAAACTTTGTTTTTCACCGATTTATTGTTCCTAAGCTTAAGCAAAACCTAAAAATCAAACAAATTTATAATATCATTGATTTTTTTAAAAATAAGTTGTTTTTCAAAAATGTGAATTTTTTCACAACTAAAAATTTATGGGTATTTAAACGGTTATTATAAAAAATTGGTTGTTATCATGAAAAAAATAAAAGTATATTTGTAACTGCCAGACACTTGGTAATACGAAAAAATAATATTAATTTGATTAAAGGCTTAATAAAAATTTTTCTTAATAACATAAATTGTACATGCGAAAATAGGGCAATATTTGGGTATAAATTGGCTTATTACTTCTAATCAAAAGCTCAAATCTCAAAAATAACCACAAAAATCGAATCTGCGGGTCCAATTTAGGGTATGAAGATGTTTTATAAGTGTATTTTACATAAGGGTCGGTCAAATCGACTTTTGGGACGCGTATGGGAATCATACCCACCGACTGGGTGGACGGACGGAAATCAATGATTCACAAAATTTAAACGCCAGCACTTGATCGCCGAACATTTAACCGCCAGGATTAGAATGCCGTGGACTTGAACGCCGAACATTTGACCGCCGAGCATTAGACCGCCGCAGTACGTGTTGCTTTAAAAAAGACGTTAAAATTCCCACCACAGCAGTATAAACTCCCCCCCGAGAATAAAAACAATACTCAACATATTATAAAAAATGGACATTTTTCAACTATAACCCAATTTTCCGGTCCCTTGAAAGAAAATACAAGATGGACTACTTTTAACATGAACGAACTACTTGTTTAAAACCGTTATTTTTAAAAAACAACCCATTAAATTAAAATTATTTTTTTAATAAATCTTAGACAAAGTGATAAATTTATAAAAATTATCATGAAAAAACTCATAAAAAACCTGAATCCTGCACTATAGAGACCTCAGTTTTTCTAAGCAACCTAAGCAAAACCTGAAAATCAAACAAAACATTAAATTTAGCTTGAATTTAAGGTTTTGCTTAGGTTGCTTAGAAATTAAGGTCTAGTGCCCACGATAAATGTTCTTTGTGAGTTTTATCACGATAATTTACTTGAAAAATAACAGTTTTAACAATCCATCTTTCCGGTGACCGGAAAATTGGGTTATACTTGAAGAATACCAAAAAATGTACGATTTCCATACGCGTCCCAAAACTCAATTTTGACCGATCAAAAAATAAAATACACTTATAAAACATCTTTGTAGACTAAATCAAACTCGCAGATTTAGTTTTTGTGGTTATTTTTGAGTTTTGAACTTATCAAAAAGATTTATGAACATACATTGGCTCGTGAGGGGATTGAGGGGTTAGCCCCCCAAATTCTAAGAAGGGGGTTTAACCCCCCCCCACTCAGAAGTGGGGAAAAAAAAGTTAACCCCCAATTTTGGAAAAGTGAAGAAAAAAAATGTCATTAAAATAACTTCTAACTGCCTCTAAACTTAAGTTTTGAGGTCAAAATAAATGTTTTAAGTAATCAAAAACTCAAAAGTGCGATAAAAGGGACTTTTTGACCTAAAATTAGCATTTTTTTACCTTTTTTTTCTTCAAAATCGAAAAACGATATGGGTAAAAGGCACCCAATAAAAAAACGGTATGGGTATTTTGCGTTTTTCAAATTTTAACCCCTCCTCCTAATTTGGGGTTTAACCCACCCCCCACTCCGGACCAACTTGCCCATGTATGGTTATGAACCAATTTATACCCAAAAAATGACTTTTTTCAGCATATGAAATTTATAATGTTAATAAAAAATTTTGCAAACAAACAAATTTTAATTAAAAACTATGTTTTAACAATGGTAGAAGTCTAAAAAAACTCAAAAAAATGTAGAAAAAACTAAAAATTTTAAAATGACATGGACCACCAAAAACATGGGCAACAAAATTTGTTTGGCTTTAAACTTAAACGCGGATTTAAACTCAATTTTTTTCCGATTTATTATTCCCATGCCTAAGCAAAACGTAAAAAACAAAAAAAAATATTTTCAGAACTTTCTCAGCTAAATCAGTGACAAACTTAGTATGAGCATGTAAATCCTATATTAGACTGCTGCCTGAATATGGTAGTGTAATTTGAAATCCTTATCTCATAAAAGATTGTAATTTAATAGAAAAAGTTCAAAAATATTATACCAGAAGATTCTTCAGGTGCTGTGGTCTAAAATACACAGATTATGAAAATTGGTTGAATTTTTTATAAAACTTGAAAAACTTTCAGATAGAAGAGCTAAAACAGACTTATGTGAAATATACAAAATAGTAAATGGCAAATCATGTCTTCAATCAAAAGACTTATTTTTTTCAACACCTATAAAACTGAAGGACATCCCTTTAAACTGCAAATTGATGAAAGTAAAATTGATGCAAGAAAATTCTGTTTTCCAATCCACGCTATTTTAAAATGGATTGCTTTAAATACCTCCCAGGTCACTAAGTAACTAACTTTAGAAAATCACTTAAGTAACATTAGGTGTGTTTTAATTATAAAAATATTATGCTCAGTTTTAAAAATATTATGCTCAGTTTTAGTGTTAAGCGGAACAACTTAAGCCTTCTGAGCATTTTTTAAGCTTAACTGTGTTGCTTTTAAATTGCACAGAGTAAGTTCTTTATTTTACCTGATTACACAAAAGTGATTTAGTTTTTTTTCACCTACACTGGGTCTCCCAGGTTTTGCGTTTTTTTTTGTATGTGTATATCTAGTGTCGTTTTTTTGTAGTATTGTATTTTTTCCTTGCGACGTCAATCGCCTTTTGCCGCCGTGTTTTTTCTGCACGCTGGGCTCTGTGCGCTGCCGTGTTCCAGCGCGAATTTTTTTTCTTCAAACCTTTAGCTTTAAAATATAATTTTTTGCTTGATACTACAGGGTTTTTTTTCATCAGGTTTTTTTTGTGATGTAGAAAAAAAGTTAGGGTAAAAAAACTCGTTGGTTTTAAGTTGGTTGAAACTCATGAATAATCATTAAAAAAGGTAGCTGAACAACTTGAATTGAAATTTCCACTAAAAATGGGTTTGATTTATACTTTTTTTTCGCAGTAGGATAAAAAGTAAGTCTTGGAAACTTTGAAAAATTTTATACTTAAGAGGTCATTTTGGCATTTTAATGCTTATAAAAAATTGAAAAATTTCATACTTAAAAGGTCATTTTGGCATTTTAATGCTTATAAAAAATTATTGCGTAGAGAAATTCTATGTGAACTTGTGAACATAGCTCCAAATAAAGCTTACTTCCCAGCTTTACTTTGATATATACAGACCTGTGCACGGTCTGGAAATGCCCGCCCCCCGTTTTATTGGAGGATTTGCTCCCCCGTTTTATTGCCCCCCTCCCGCCAAAAAATGAAAAAGTACCCTAAAATTATGACGTCATTTTTAACCTATGATGACGCCATCATCGCGAATTTTTTGCAGTTTTTAGCGTATTTCAATGTAGTTACTTTAACCTTTAAGCCATTTTAACCTATTTTTACCTTATTTTCGTTTTTTTGTCCTTTTTTTTCTCTTTTCCCTTTGTTTTTTCTCTTTTTCCCCCTTTTTTTCTTTTTTTTCTTTCCCACCTGCTTGCCCCCCCCGTTTTATTGCCCCCCCGTTTCAAAAAAAATGCCCCCTTGTACCCCCCCGTTTTGGCCGTGCCCCCCCAATAAACTACCGGGGAGGCGGCTTGCACAGGTCTGTATATAGTTTATACTGTAAAACGTTATATTCATTCTTGGAAATTAAATTGAATCCAAAATTTAGACACCTCAAAATTTTGGTCCATGATTTTTTAATTACTATCAAATCTATTAGAATGCATATTTTTAAGCATTTCAAACTGTTAAAATACATAAAAAACGTGATATTTCAGAAAATATAGCGTTTGATCCTTAAAAGCATATATTTGCCGAGTTATAGGGTATTTTATGAAGAATTTTTATTAAAAAAATAAAACAAGTTATGCTTTATTGAATACCGCTGGCTTTTATTATAGAAATACCAATCATGCAGCCGGTATTAGCGTAACCCCAGAAGTTTCTACTTTCAGAAAATATAATGTTTGTGGGTGTAAAATGTATATTCGCTGAAAATTAATGTCATATTTGTCAAATTTTCTAAAAAATAAATTTAATTTTTTTAACTTGGCGTTATATTTTTTATTGCCATTTGCTTAATATAAACATCTTACTTAACTATGCACCAAACATGATCATGTTTCTAAAAGCATATATTTTCAAAAAATATAGCTTTTGGTGCTTCAAAATATGTATTTGTTAAATAATGTGTTTATTTTATTTATTTATTATAATAAATAATAATATACTATACATTAAAATTTTAAAATAAAACAGGTTTAAATAAAAGCACAATATTATCAAAAGAGTTATATTTTATTTAAAAAATATTTAATGGTGTTTTTTGTTTTCAAGTTATGTTATTTATTCTGCATAGTTCATTTTCGATCCTCCGCGTGATAAATAAAGGTTGTGATTCTGTTGTACATGCAGTCTTCTTTTTTTTTATTTTAAAGGTTTATTCATAAAGAATAAAAACAGATAATAGCAAATATAACACAATTATAATATCAATATAGTATCACTACAATACATATATCATCATGGCCGTAGCCAGGATTTGAATTGAGGGGGGGATTTTTTGAAAGGTGGTTTATAAGGGCCCACAAGGGGGGTCTGGGGGGTGGGAGGCCCCCAGCGGGGTCAAGGGGCAGAGCCCCTTGTCAGGGGGGTCCAGGGGGCGGAATGCCCCCCGGGGTGGAAAATTTTTTAATTTTAAGCTTTTAAAAGGCATCAGGAAACCTAAATTTAAGTACTGAATCTTTATTTATTTTCAGTTGTTTTTTTTTTAAATAAATACAACAAAATAAAATAGTTTTAGGTATCTTATTACTATTTTAATAAAAAAGACCCCCTCATTGTCGCCCGGGAATCTGGCAACAGATTACCCCAGCAAAGCCCGAGGATAATGCTGAGGTCTTTGTCCTGAGGGGGATCAACGTCACCCCGCTCGGTCGCTTTTTAGCCGGGATACTCGGGCCCGTACAGCTTGCTGTAGCTTGGTGGAGAGGACGGCGAAGGGCGACCACGAGGAATGTGTCCAATGTTGCATTTTTTTCCAACAGCAAAAATTCTTCCCCTGTCCCTTCCCACCCCCTACCCTAACTCTAAACATCATAATTTCGGTTTCAGTTTTATGTTTTGCTTGCTTTTATCTTTTATCTTCTTGTTCTTCTTGGTTGCTTTGTTTTGTTTAAAGACGCTCAAGCCAGCTGTGTTTGCTCTGTCATTGGATGGAGTTCTGCCATTGTTGGATGGATGTGTGAAGCTCAATGGACCTGGTTGCTCTTGGAACCACCCATGTGCCAGAAGAGCTGGACAAAAGACGGATCAAACGCTTTGTTTTATTTTTAATTTTTTTTCTTTGTTTATTAACATGGTGCAGAGTATCATTTATTTTCACGCTATCTTAATTGGTGGGCGCTATGTAACTAGTTATAGTACGGCACTCTATATACATACATAAATTTTGCTTAGCTTTATGTCAAACATATCGTATTCCTAACCGCACAAACATATTCCACTTTTACAACCCTTTACCTTGCACTGTTTCCGGTTTTGTTTTTTTTTATTCTTCTTTGTCATTTTAAAATAATTGGCATTCCTTTACATTAAATTATGTCATTGTCTGTCAATACCCCCTCTCATAATTTTAGTCTAATAAAAAATTTTTTTTTTGTTTACTCATGTTACATTGGCCACACTTCTCACAAATCCCGCGATGTGGGTGGGGCTTTTAGCCAAAAAATTATAGTAATCAAATGTTCTTCTGGTCAGTTATGCATCATAGTTCAACTAAACTCAATCTCATTACATTAACCAGAGAACGGTGTTGATTTTCTAGGTTTTTTGGACGGTAAGACAGGGTTTAAATTCTGTAGCCGGCCCGCATTAACAAAAACAAAAACAATAAAAAAGAACAAACGTTTTCTAAAAATAAAAAATCTTTATTTAATTTAAGTTTTTATAGTAAATGCTTAAGTTATTAATATCCAAAATTGTCCAAATTGTCGCTGGGGTTCCACCAACAGTTGTTAAGTAAGTTTTTTTTCATTTTCATTGAGGTTCCTGCCAGCGAAATTGGATATGTCCATTAAGTGCCTTTGTGGCTCTGTCATTTTAACAGTAATAATTGAAGAAGACGGTTTTAAAGTGAGTAACCAAAGCACTTACAATAAAAAATCCTAAGAAAACCGCTTTTTTATACCAAAAAAGTGGTTGAATCGTGACTTCCCGCTCTTTGATACTGCCGCTTTTATGCAAATATTTTCACACAAAACAAAAATACAATATTTTTAAACTCACTGCACTAATGTTTTGAATTATAAATAATTCCTTTTTTATAAATAAGAGCTTTTATGAACCTAAATCACTTTAAATAATGCATTTTTGATAGCTTTAATACATTACAGAGTGATTTGGAAAAAAAATTTTTTTTTCTAAATTTTTAAAAAAACCAAAGGGGGGACCCTTACAAAATTTTTTGCCTTCCCAGAATTTGAGAGGGGCATTAATCCCCCCCCCCTGGCTACGGACTTGATCATACAACATATTACAAAAACAAAACACCATACGAAATAATTGTTTATCACAGGTTTCGTGTACAATATGGAATGTACACATTAGAATGTGTTAATATTTGCCAAACTTTTTTTGAATAATGAAAAAAAAACTTTTTTTATTTCGTATTTTTTTAAAAATTAATTTTGTATTATTGTTAGTTTAGTAGGGTAAAACAGGGCTAAACGTTATTTATCACCAATTTTTCCATTTAAGTAACCGTTCATCTTTTGATTTTGTTAATTTAATTGCAGTATTATTTATTGTTTTGATTTTTGTTTTTACAAAATTTTTAAAGGCACAAAAATCAGGATTTGTTTCTTCAGTTTTTTGAATATGAATAAAATATTTTAGCCAGAGAGCATATTCTTGCCATTTCCTAACTATTTCGTTGTCACTATTTTGTAAAAATAAGCAATTTTCTATAGAAATAGTAAATGTTATCTCTTCTTTTAATCTGAAATATTCCGAGGCCTTTATCCAAATTTCATTCAAATATGGACATTTTAAAAAATAATGTTCGAGGTTGTCTATTGATGGTACATGCAGTCTTCTTTCCTAGCTGCCTGGCCCTGACTTCCTATTTTTTCTCCCTGCGCGTTGAAAAACTTTTGCGCGAGGTCATATCTAAAAAAATCGACGCACGTTTATGGGTGCTATTTCTTAAATACATTTGTTTGCGATAAAATTTATATTTTTGTGTTTGTTTTAATTTGGGCTTTCACCTAATATAAGTTATACCTGTTATTTTTAAATTTTTTTGTTGACGATTGACGTTGCTAGTATTCTTTCTACTTGTTTTTAATTATAGAGTGTGTTTTATATAACTAATTGCGATTTTTTTTAACTAACTTAATTTTCTTGTGTGCTGCTTTACACATTATTGTGGATTTGTAGGTTATTGCTAAAAATAAAAAATGTTTCTTTTTCTAGCTTAATTTTTAGGTTTTGCTTAGGCTTAAAATAACTAATATTAGCTTAAAGCTTAAATTAGCTTTGAAAACCAAATAAAAAATTGTTGTCTAATTTTTTTAGATATTTTTAGATTTTTTAGACTTTTAACAATGTAAAAATAAAATTTTTAATTTATTTTGTTGCTTAATAAAATTTTTTTCTTAACAACATAAATTGTACATACTAAAAATAGGCAATTTTCGGGCTTAAATGGGCTCATAACTTTTTCCAAAAGACTTAAATCGAAAAAAATAACCTCAAAATTGGGGTCTACAAGTCCGATTTGGGGTAGAATGTTTTACATGCTTATTTTACTTTTTGATCAGTCAAATCAATAATTGGTACACCTATGGGACTTGTACCGTTTATATTATTCTACAAAATTATAAAATGTTGTTTTATGATATTAAAAAATAAAATCTTCCAAGTTTTTTTGACACTGGTATTTCTTTGATACAATTACCGTAATGTTTTGGCTCGCTTTTCAGTAATCTTTTGTTAAATAATTCAGCACTACTCACGAAACTGGCAAGGCCTCGCCAGCGCGGGGACTCAGGCGCCGTCACGTCAGTGCACCCCCCGCTCACTTGGCGTCCAGCGCCTGGCACAAATTTCTGTGCCTATTGATGGCATACTAGGGCACAATATTGGCCTAAGTTCATAATGAAATTATATAATCAATTTACAATCTAAATTAAAATGACTGGGTTTTTTTCTCATTTAAACGCGTGTTAAAATTTTGTCTACCAAATTGAAACCATGGACAAAAGATCCCTAACGTTTGAAAGTGTATTTAGAAACCCATAAATAACTTTATTTTATTAGTTTTTTGAGTTAAAACATAATTTATTATATAGATTTACAGACCTGTGCACTGCCCCCCCGGGATTAAAACGGGGGGGGGCAATTCCAAAATGGGGGGCAATTCCAAAATGGGGGGGAGCAGGGGGGCAACTTTTTTGAAACGGGGAGCGCAATAAAACGGGGGTGAAGCAAGCAGAGGGGAAAGAAAAAAAAAGAGAAAAAAAGGAGAAAAACGAGAGAAAATGGAAAAAAAGGGACAAAAAAAGCGAAAATAAGGTAAAAATAGGTCTAAAATGGCTTAAAATACATTGAAATAGGCTAAAAACTGCAAAAAATTTGCGATGATGGCGTCATCATAGGTCAAAAATGGCGTCATAATTTTAGGGTACTTTCTTATTTTTTGGCGGGGGATGCAAATCCTCGTATAAAACGGGAGGGGGCATTTCCAGACCGTGCACAGGTCTGGATTTATAGTCGCTTACTGTAAATAAATGCTTTGAACATAATAATGTGTTTTAAAACAAGAAAAATTGCATAGTCAAATATTCAATTGTGCAAACTAAAAACCTGGAAGATTTTATTTTTTTTTAATATTGTAAACCAACATTTTATAAATGTTCAATGTTTTGTAAAATGCTATAAGCAATGAATTAACGTGTTTACTTCTTAAATTAATGCAGTATTAGACACAACCCCCCCCACCCCCCCCCCCCCCCCCCACCACCACGCCACCCCCCCCCCCCCCCCACCCCCCCCCCCCCCCCCCCCCCCCCCTCTCTAGTTATTAACATTTTTGGCGTTTTGGCGGTGCGGGTTTTACCTCATTGATTTTTGTCTGTCCGCCCAGTTGGTGTGGGCTTTACCCCTACCCAATTATAGGCGGGTTTGGCAAATTTTTGTTTAAAACGCACAAAACAATTTTTGCAGTAGACACAAATATTTGGCTTTGTCGGTTTACCTTGACGCGACAGCTTTTGACCAACTAATTAAATCCTAAGAAAGCCTAAACCCAGGGACGTACGCGTACCCAGAGTTTCATTTTGGGGTGGGGGCGGATTGTAGTACAAAAAAAGTTTCGGGAGGGGGGCTCCCCCTCCCCCCCGTCCCGAAATTTTGGGGGGGGGGGAGCGGAGCCCCCTCCCCCGTAATTTTGTAAACTTTAAAAAAGCAGGGATAAATGTGGATAAAGCTGTATAATACACTGTTTTTGGCCTAATAACCTATTATCTAATGTTTTTAGCGGTAAAAACATGTTTTCTTAGTTAAAAATTATACATTAGCAACTAGCAAGCACACATGTGGAGAGCCTGGATTTCACAAAAAAGGAATTTAGAGACCTTTCCTTTGCTACACCCACATTGTAAACCAAAGCACATGAGCAGCATCTCGACTCCATGTTTTTTAGGGTACCTACCTACCTATATAAAAAAAATCCACCCATCCCTCCTTGAGCCAAAATTCGGACCCCTTCCCCCTAGAAAAAATCCAGGGCCCCCTCCCCCTAAAGCTTGAGAACGGTCCGGCCTGACCCACCTGTCTAGCAGGGGTGACACCCCTCCCCCCTCCAGACCAATTTGGAAGTATAATTTTTTTATTTACTGACAAAAACACAGTTTTTTGCCTAAAAACAGTGTTTAAATACACTTTTTAGGCCTAAATAGGCTGTTTTAGTATATAAAATTCAATATTGGACCTAAAAACACTTAAATTATTGATTTAAAAAAACTTTGTTAAAAAATCAAACCCCCTCCTGACGCCCCCAAATTTAAACTCTTGCACCCAGGAGGAGAGTTGACCCCCTTCAAAAAGCCAGTGGGGTCCGGACCCCCCTGAACCCTCCCCCCTAAAAAAATTTGGCCTTCCACCCAAGGGTGGACCCCCCCTTGTGGACCTGACCAAAAACACCTATGGGCTTAGCTTACACTTTATGTATTAAAAAAATGTTGAAGTAATTTTGTCAAAGTAAACCAAATTAGCCAACAGTTTTTTTTAGAACAATATCAAGGGATTTGGAATTCTGTGAACAATTGTGGATTCTGCAGACAATTTGCAAATTTGCAAAATGTTAAAAAATATAAAGAAGTAAACACACAAAAAATGCATGTTTTGATTTTATATGATTTTTTAATTTT
Organism: Microlaimidae sp. YZB2_3; assembly: GCA_030248175.1. Classification (NCBI taxonomy): domain Eukaryota; kingdom Metazoa; phylum Nematoda; class Chromadorea; order Desmodorida; family Microlaimidae; species Microlaimidae sp. YZB2_3. Next base: position 18,966 of record JASAMX010022072.1, read on the forward strand.
ATATGAATTTTTTGGTTTTGTATGGTTTTATATGAAATTCAGACAGTTTTATTTGAGAATAGTCATGTTTTGAATATGTAAAAGCATTTCTGGCAGAAAAATACAACTTTTAAATTTATTATAGTCCAAAACTATTTTGCGCTGGACACTGGACCCCACCTGACCCCCCTCTGAAATTCAAAATTTTACACCCTGGGTTAACCTCCCCTAAAAAGCTAGTGGGGGTTCAAACCCATCTGGACCCCCCTAGAAGTCAAAATGTGATTTACCCTGGGCACCCCATAGCTTTGGAAACCGTGCTCATCTATGACAACAGGTGACAGTATAAATTCCTTAAAACTATTGTGAACTCCCTGCAATAACCTCAATGCGACATGCGTGTGCATTATCTTGGTCACAAAACTTTGCTCGTGACAAAAAAAAGCATTTTTAACAGCACATTTTTATTTAATTATGAATTTGGTTTTTACAGAACAAAGTTTTAGTCTTTGCTGAACAAACTATTAAATAAAAGTTGTTTATTTAATTTTCAGGTTTTGCCTTGGCTTAAAAAAAACGATTATCTTAAAAACACATTACATTAAATATAAATTTATCATGAAAATTTAGTTTCATTTTTTTAGGTTTGCTTAGGTTAAGGAGCAACAAACCGGTTTAAATCATTAAAGAACTAATTTTTTCTTTGATTTTAGGTTCTGTTTAGGCTTAGGAAAAATTTAAATTTTTGACTTATCATTATTGCCAAAACAGCATGGCTTTGTTTAAATATTTATTTGAAAATTTTTTTTTGTATTTTTTTGAGTTTTTTTATTCTCAGGGAGAGTTTATATGGCTAACAGGTAGGGCTCGAAAGGACCAGGAATTTTCAGTCTAGCCAGACAGGATTGGACTGAACAAAAAGCACAACGGGACGGGACTTGATATTGAGATTCAAAGCTTTTGAATTGAATTGAATTGAATTGTCATTTACCAAACGTCTATAATACGTTTTTTCTTAGTTGTATAGATATAATATATCGTCATTACTATGGCAAAATGAGCCACTGTCATTATAAAATACATGTGAATGCATAAATGAACACAGTCAAAAAGCTAAAACTATGTCTAAAACTTTGAATAAATAAATTTTTTTAGAATAGGGTAGTGCATTTAATTTCAGCACTTTTTTGTTTTTCTGATGTAACTTTTTACTGTATGGCCCGATTTTTATGTTTGATAGCTCATTTTGAAGCTTTCACGATACTGCGTTGCGTTACAAAAGTTTTACTGTACGAAAGTATTTTTTTTACTTAATTAAATCAGTTTTTAAAAAAATGGAAAATTGCCAAAATTAAATATGTGCATTTAATTTCGGCACTTTACAAACAATCGATTGTTTCTCAGTAAAAAAATCATCATTTTCAAAAATTTTAAAACCTGTCATTATCTTCAGACAGTTTTCTTTAATTTAAGCTTCTACTTGTTGTTCAACGTGTAACTGGCAAAAAGTTACAGCTAAAATGCCAAATGGTATCAAAATGAGCAAAATTTGGAAAAAAGTGCATTTAATTTCGGCTCTTTTTAAATGAACCCTTTTAATCGAGTTTAAATGCAGTGCTATGACCCCTACACATTTCAACGTTGTCTTTTAACTATTTACAACTACAATTTAACACCCGACCACTTAATTCAATCCGTTTTTACCTACAGCATATGAGTGCCGAAATTACACTATTTTATTTTATAACGATTTCTCACCACAGACGCAACGTAGAACCACGGGGACTAAAAATTCGAAAAATAGACTAAATTTTACTAGGACAGTTTAATTTTTAAACCAATTTATTGCGTAATCATGAAATGCCCATGTTCTAAAAACGAGTAACAAATTTATTTTTTATAAATCACATAATTTCACATGAAAATATCATAACATAACAAATAAAAAGCTCACGACAGTCAACTACATATAATTAGCTCTCATTTGAGCTATCAAACGTCGTATTTCGTCCAGGATTACCAAAGATATAGTCCAAAATCAAAAATGCCCAATTGGGAAAAGTGCCGAAATTAAATGCACTACCCTAATATAAACAATTACATACAACAAACATTCAACTCAACCTGTAACTTTTCTGAATCTAACCTCCCTGAAAAAATAAAGCATCTACAAAATTGGTTTGCGTTTATTTGCTATTGTTTTTAAACAAATTTAACAAAACATTCTATTACACATACAATTTCTCTCTGGTTTTATTCATATAATATTTCCAGAATCATACACTTGATTCATGTTGTTTGCTCTTCAAATATAAACTAGTGCAAAGTTTTTTTTATTTTAAAGCGCATTTTGTTTATTATTTTCCAGGTCTTCAATTTTTGACAAGCCAACCACACAACAAATTTCAAAAATTATAAATAAAACCTTTTATAAATTGAATTTTTAAATGAATGAAAAACCCAAAATATTTGTAGCAAACAAATAATGGCAGGAAATCTTTAACTAAAATTTAAAACATTTATTTTAAATTGACAAAATAAGTCAATAGTTAGTATTATCAAAAATATATAATATAACGAAAAATGTGCAACTCCTATATAAAAAAGTACAGAAAAGGTGGCCTTTATAATGAGCCTCTCCATTTAAATGACACTCTCCATAATAATGGCAAAGTAGCCATTTTAATGCGGGAAAATATGCTGTTCGCCTACGTTATTCAGCACAAATGTGCGAGGATCAATAAAAACATTTTATTTCATTTGCGGGATGCGTGCGCATTTAGTGTAAAGTGACGTAGGCGAACGGCATATTACTTTGAATTAAAAGGCCATTATTATGGAGAGAGGGTGCCATTTAAATGGAGAGGCTCATTATAAAGGCCACCTTTTCCGTACTTTTTTATATAGGAGTTGCACATTTTTCGTTATATTATATATTTTTGGTATTATTATCATAGGTGGCGCAGGAGCGCCATGGGGCGATTTAGCCCCGTGGCGCGCGCCAACCATAATTAGAGAACGTGGGTAAATTTTGAGATTCATGTTCATCTTCTTTTTCTTCTTATTATTATTTTAACGCTCATTTCTTAAAATCGATATTCTTCCTTCATTACTGATTGATGAAAAATAAACATGGGCTCTTTGGAAAGAAGAAAGAATCCTGCAACTTTCTTAGGAGGCTCCTAAGAAAGTTGCTGAAAAAAGTGGCTCCTAATAGGAGCCACTTTTTTCTTTTAGGTCCTTGTTATCAATTTATTGATCAAAATAATAAATTGAAAAAATAGACAAATAAAAGCTCCCAACCGCACAATAACAGCCTTTTGGCAACAATAGGGATTGTACAGAGCCATAGGTCACCGACCTTCGACGGCTCAGGGGGGGGGGTCCACACCCCGGGGTGTGGAGGTTTTTGACCTCCAGGGGGGGGGTCACACCCCGGGGTGTTTTTTTTGAAAAAAAGCAGGGGGGGTGGTCACACCCCGGGTACCATTTTTTTGACCAAAATTGACAATTTTTTGACGAAATTTGACCATTTTTTAAGCATTTTTTGGGAAATTCTAGTTAGGGGGGGTGGTCAAAAATGGGCCTTAGGGGGGGGTCAGGGGTTCAAGGGGTGGATGGGGGGAGGGGTCAAAAATGGGCCTTAGGGGGGGGGATAGGTCTCAGAGGCCGTAGGGGGGGGGGGTGACCCCCCCCGACCCCCCCCCTTCGGTGACCTATGTACAGAGCAGACAACAAACAGTCCCTCATAGAAACCGCACAAAAAAAGCAGAACAGTTTTAATTGGTGGCAGAAACTGAACCAGTTCCCAGCGCCATGGGCTTCAACCGCGTGGAAAACGGCGAAAACAACAGAGTACTTTTTTAATTCTTACATTACTGATGACAAAATTAATTCAAAGTTTTATTTTAAAAAATGTGTCAGTGGGAGCGCCACAGGGAAATTTAGCCCCATGGCACCCACAACACCACTCACAGCAAACTATAATTAGAGAACGTTGGGAAAATTTTTTAGTAATTTATGTTCATCTTCTTCTATTTATTATTGTAGTTCTAACGCTCATTATTTTAAAATCAATATTGTTAATCATTCACGTGGCGATTTAACCCTGCGGTACCACACCAACTATAATCAGAAAATCTGGCTAAAATTTGTAATTTATGTTCATCATCTTCTTCTATTTTTTTTATTCCAAACAATTGCAATCATCAGTGGCGCCTGAGCGCCCACTGCGATTTAGCCCCACAGCACCGCAACAACTATAACTAGAGCACCTGGTAAGTTTTGTAATTCATGTTTATCATCTTTTTCTTCTTATTATTATTTATATTTCAAAAAATATAATTCCAATCATTGGTGGTGCGGGGGTGCCACAATGAAATTTAACCCACGGCACCGCGCCAACTATACTTACTTAAAGAATGTGAGTAAATTTTGTAATTCATGTTCATCATCTTCTTCTTAATATTTTTACTTTAAAAATTATAATTGCAATCATTGGCGCACAGCATCGGCCAACTATATTTAGAGAATGTAGGTAATTTTTATCCGGAGCGCCACTACCGCACTAACTATAATTAAACAATGTGGGTAAATTTTGTAATTTAAATTCTTCTTCTTATTATAGCATGACTAACTGAACCAAGTAATAACA
>JASAMX010022073.1:0-13311 GCA_030248175.1 Microlaimidae sp. YZB2_3
AATAAACTATCGAAAACAAAATGTGATTTTATTTTGTATAAAAAAAATCTACTTCGTTTTACAAAATACTTTGTTATCATATGGATAAATTTAGTTTAAAACACTGTTGTTATTGAAAATTTGTTGTTGCTTTTATGAATAATAAATGTACTTATTAAATGTTTGAGAAATATTTGAGAAACTTTAATGTCTGAGAAAAAATTGTTTATAAACCCTGGAGAATACAACGTATGTATATTGTTTTTTGTGTTAATAATCAAATAACTAATTCAAAAAAAAAACACAAAAAAATCAATTGTAAATAAGTGCATTTTAAATGTCATCATGGAAAAAATATTAATTAAATTATTTGTGTACAACTATTTATGAGGTGAAACGAAACCAACTTTACAAAAAATAGGCATAAACTACGATTGAAACTTATAGGGAGAATGGTTTACTGTTTCCAGGAATAATATTTCGTTTTTTTAGATTTCCATAATTCGATTTTGATTTTTTAAATATTCTTATTAAACTTCTAGAACCTGTTTAACCTGGTTCAGTTTAATCCATTCTCGTAATGATATTTTCTTTGGTTATGACGGTGAAACCTTTGTACCACCGCGGCTTTCACGGTTGTGGTATTTTAGTCTAACTATTGCGATGTGCAAAGGTTAAAGGTTCACGGCTAAAGGTTGTAGGTTGTACCACCGCGGCTTTCACGGTTGTGTGGTATTTTAATCTAACTATTGCGATATGTAAACTTCACCGTGGTAAACTCCATGAATCACCTATGTCGTACCTAGGTGATATGTAATCATAAATGAACACAGTCACCGAAGCTACGGAGGTCTTTACCCCAAGTAAATGACATTTCATAATCTAGAAGAGGGGTCTTAGGGGGGGGGTCGGACCCTCCTGAATTTCTAAGGGGGAGTGGACCTGGGGTGGAAATTTTGAAACCTTGAGGGGGGTCAGGTTTGGTCCAATGTCCGAAGCAATATTTATTATTTATAAAAAAACAACAAATTTTCAATAAGGACAGTGTTTTTAACTAAATTTATCCATATGATAATAAAGTATTTTGTAAAACGAAGTAGATTTTCTTTTTTATTAGTTTTTATTGCAAAATAAAATCAAATTTTGTTTTCTATAATTCATTGGATTGATGAGTTTTTTAATGTGTAAAAAAGGAAATGTTTTCATAATAAAAAACAAAAATAAACTATTTAATTATCGTAGAGTAATGTTTTATAATGTTTTTTCCAAAAAATCGATCAATTATTTATATACCAATAACAATAACTAAAATTCGTGCGCTAAAATTAGTGGGCACAATTCGTGCGCTAACTTTATATACGTATTGTGCTTAATGTGCGATAGGCGCAAAATCGTTTTCTTTTTCGTGCGCGCGACTGAAAATATACAGGCTCAAAATTCGTGCGCGGAAATTCGTGCGCGCACGAATTTCGTGCGCTAACTTTATATACGTGGCACAGGGGGCAACTTTTTTGAAACAGGAGGGCAAGTAGGGGGAAAGATAAAAAAAGAGAAAAAAGAGGGGAAAAGGGAAAAAAGGGAGAAAAATACGAAAATAAGGTAAAAATAGGTCTAAAATGTCTTAAAATACATTAAATTAGGCTAAAAACTGCAAAAAATTTTTGATGATGGCGTCATCATAGGTCAAAAATGGCGTCATAATTTTAGGGTACTTTTTCATTTTTTGGCGGGGGGGGGGGCTTTTTAGGGTACTTTTTCATTTTTTTTCCTCCAAATAAACGGTTGTTGTTGAATAACCTGACACTTATCTTCCCTATGCAGATTGTGCAAAGGGCAGGCGCTAAGACAAGCCAGGAGGGGCGAAAATGTTTCACCCCTATGGTTAGGACAAAATAAATAAACCAAATAAACGGTGGGGGGCATTTCCAGACCGTGCACAGGTCTGAGTACTGTTGATTATGTTTGTGATATAGGCATGGTCAAAGTCCACAGTAGAGTGATTTTGATTGAAGAAGGAGAAAAGGCAACAGTAAAATATTACGGTGAAGTGGATAATCATAAAGGTATCTAATCCCAATTGCACTTGTTTTATCGATGTGTCCCTAAAAATAATGCATCATATGAAAACAAAACCCCCACCCTCTCTATAATTTGGGATTAAAAGAAATTTTTAAAGACATTTTTGCTTCAATTTTCTTAAATTGGGTGTGTTAACTAGAAGTGAGCAGCCTTATGGGTTTTTTTTTTTGAAGAAGTAAAAACACAGTAAACCCCTTAAATTTGGAGGAGAGGAAATTATACCAATACTTCCTTTCAGTGTATCCCGTAAATACCCCAGTTTTAGCGTTTTTAAGACAGGATTAGGACCCCCAAATTTTAAGAGTGGAAGGATATTTTCTAAATACCCATATTTGGGGAGAAAATCTCAGCAATTTTGGGGATTTTTCTGGAAATTGTCAGTCCTAACCTTCTACAACTACAGAGTAAACCCTTATAAACGCCCCGGAAAATTACACTTACTACACCAGTGTACAAAAAATGTTCAAAATGTCAAAAAGAAAACTATTGTCCAATCTCTCTTACATGTTTTTCTTGTAAAATAATGGAACAGATTGTAAAAGCTGAGCTTTCTATCTTTTTTGTAAATATATTATCTCACCTTCAGCATGGTTTTAAAGATAAAAGCTCAACAGTTACACAACTTCTTGATGTCTACAATGATTGGACTTTGGCTTTTCAAGGTAAAAAATCAGTTGATGTAGTTTACTTGGATTTTGCTAAAGCTTTTGATACTGTATCGCATCAAAAGCTTTTGTTTAAATTAAATAAATATGGAATTTCTGGTAAGCTTCTAAAATGGATAGAAGCTTTTTTAACTAATAGAGAAATAAAAATAGTAATAAACAATACTTTTTTCCCTTCATACCCAGTTACAAGTTCAGTACCACAGGGTTCAGTTTTCGGACCGTTTCTCCTTCTTGTTTATGTAAACGATATTGTCAATTTTGTCCAAATTCCAGAAATTAGACTTTTTGCAAATGATACAAAGGTTTATACTAGTTTTTTAGGCTTAAATGACAATCAAATTAAATTACAAGATGCTCTGAATAGAATTGTCCAATGGGCTCAAGATTGGCTGCTCAATTTATCTAAAAATAAATGTGAAGTACTACATTTAAATGTTTGTAAAAATGTACACAAAACGGATTATTACTTAAATAATAAGAATCTACCTAAAACTAATATGGTAAAAGACAGGTGTGTTCATTACTAGTGACTTAAAGTTTTCAACATATTGTAAAAAATAGCTAATAAAGCTTTAAAAACAGTTAATTTAATTTTTAGATGTTTCAAATCTCAATCCATTAAAAACTATCTTATTGCTTATAAAAGTTTTATCTGTCCTACTGTTCAGTATACAAGTGTTTGGAACCCATACCCATATATGACTAAAAATAAATATATTGTAGAAAAAATCCAACGTTATTTTACCAAACAAGTTTTTAAAGTTTGTAACTTAAAATACTGGATATATAAACAGATACTGGATACTGATACTGGATACTGGATATATAAACAGACTAAATACACTTAATCCAGAAACTTTAGAGAAAAGAAGAGAAACGATGGATATGTTAGAAATATAACATTTAAAATCTTAAATCAATTGGTAAACCTAAACCCTGAGAAATATTTTGTTCTTAACCCAAATTCAACCAGAGGACATTCAAAAAAATTCCAAAACAAGCACTCTATAGCCAATTGTAAAAAATACAGTTTTTTAATAGAGTTTAAGTAAATGAAATTATCTAAATGAAGATCAAGTCAGTTCCAAAACTCTTACCAATTTAAAAAATCTTTAATGAATTAACTCATGGAAATTATAATGACTAAATAAATAGCTTTATTTTTTAAAGCCTTAAGTCATTTTTTTCTAGTAAGTCTAAATCAGTCAAGTTTTCTATCAATTTTGTGATTTTTTGTGCTTTTCTAACTCAATTGGGTTGCAATAACATTTGTGTTTGTGTTTTTTTATGGTTTTCTTGATGTATTACTAGAAAAATAAAATCTTGAATCTAAACTGGGGTAGTTAAACCCATTTTTAGAATGAGGGGAGGGGGTGTAAATATAAACTTTTCTAACTCTCCCTTGCTCTGTGCCCATGTATGGAGTCAGTTTAGATTTAACCAAGCAATTTAAATTTTAATTTAAAACAAAAACAAAAGATGACATCCTTCAATTTTAGGGAAAAAAGTGTGGGTCCTTTCAAGATTTTTAAGGTCATAGCCGTACAGCATACAGTACAATTAAGCGTTAACCTCTCGAATTTAAAAAAAAGGGTTGAATCCCTTATCCCCAGCAGAGAAAGAGAAAAATTCCAGAAAGAAAAAAAGTCTCCACCTAATTATAGAAAATTTATGAAAAAAATCTATAAATACTTCCAACAGTCTAATATAAATGAGAAAAAGATTAAGAGGGAGTTTTCCTGTATTTTAAAATGAGGTCATACATAAATTTTTTTGCCGTTGTAGGTGGTCAAATTTTTTTGAAAGTTTTTTTCACAAAAACCCCAATTTTTGAGTTTTTGTTTTTTTTTTTGGGGATAAGGGGGGGGGGGCGGGGGGCTAATATTTAGGAAAGGTGTTACAAAAATTTTACTCGTTAACCGTAAAATTTTCAATTTTTCCATAACAGAAAAAATAAAGAATACCTTTCGCTTTTTAAGTTTCCAATTTTTTTTCCACACAAACTAAATTTTACGGCTTTACTGATTTTAAAAATTTAATAATTTCATATTTCATTCATTTCGTCATATTTTACTGTCATCACATTGCTTTGCCGACCATACTCACCGATCGCACTTTTAGTCCATTGTGGGGGAAAAGGGTTATTTGCGGAGTCTTGTTATGAATTAAATATAATTATATAATATTTAAAAATTTAATAATAATAATCATTGAATTTAAACAAAAAATGACTGTAGTTAGCTGCGTTTGAAAATGTTGTATCTTCGAGTCGATAATTATATTACTATTTTATAGGTAAATGGTGCGGGGTTGATTGGGACAACATTAAAAGAGGAAAACACGATGGTTCGGTAAATGGAAAGCGGTATTTTAATGCAAGGTAAGCTTCAAAAATTATACTCACAGCAATCTTTTACAAGCGCGAAATCGCCACTTTTTCAAATTTATAACACATACAAACATAGGTGAGCACGGTCGGGGAAGGGGGGGGGCGGACCCCCCAAATTTTGAATTCTAGGAGGGGGCCCCGGGCCCCCCCCACCTTTTTGGGGGGGGGACCTTCGGGTGGAAATTGATAAAGTGGCGTTAGGAAAGGAAAGAAGTTTTAAACCATAATAACTTTAATAATTGTTTTTTTATGGTATTATTTTTTGCGCCCTTTACAACCCCCCCCCCCCCCCACTCCCCCCCCCCCAAAGATTGCTGTGAGTAAAATTTTTTCAATTGGCATTTCATCAGATTAAAAAAATGCAATAGTGCTGTGTAATTAATTCATCGTATAATAAATTTTCATCATTATGATAGAAATTTTTATTCAGTGGGCAGCTGGCCAAATCAATATACTAATTCTTATGGTGCAAATAATGTCCATCTCAAACTAGTCCACATCTTGTCTGTCTAAACACACGCCCGGAAAGAAATCGTCCCTTTTTTTTGCTTTATTCTTAGAGCATTTTTCAAGGCTAGTTAAAAGAGGAAAACACGATGGTTCAGTAAATGAAAAGCGGTATTTTAATGCAAGGTAAGCTTGAATAGGAATAAAAGTGAATCGTGTTGTATTGCATTGTATTGGATTTAAAGATTTAAAGCATATCGCAGAATACATTAGAAAGCAAAAAATGGTTATTTAAAGTATATATTTGGAAAAAAAACTGAATGCATTTTTTTAGATTATTTTTTATTTGTCATTGAAACCTGACCGTCAAAAACCGTAGATAATCACACACAGCTGTAATCTTATTTTTTACCCATTGAGGTAATTCACTCATTAAAGGATTTCCTTTCTTGTGGTTTTACTTCGATAAAAGTTGCTTTTAACGGTTTGATAAGTTTGTTTTAGGGTAGAATTTTTTAATTAGGGTAATAAATTGCACTAAGAGAGTTTTTAAATCTCTTAAAGGTGCAGTGCTGAGTCAAACTTTTTGTCTTTGATTTTGACAATTTTCTGTGAAAACATTACCCCTACCCCAATAGCCCACAAAATTTTTTTCAACAAAATATATCCAGTGGTTTAGGAGTTATATCCCTCCAAAATTGGCATTTTTCGAATATTCTCTACATTAAAGATTGCTCAATGTGTATAACGATTTACGTTACAAATTTACACTCATAGAAAGCGGCTACGTTCTACTTTAATTTAGTACCTTGGTCGTTAAGATTGGTGCTATATTTATCAAAATATTGCGTTTCCCGTACAAAAAACGCACAACTTTTTCATTAAAAACACCACAAACGACGGCAGTTATTTTGTGAAGTTTGCCCAAACTTTCTTCCCTTCACTTCGTGTTTTTAGCGATAAAAATCGAGGGTTCTTTGTACAAAAAACGCAATATCTCGACAAATACTGCACCAATCTTAACGATAGAGGTATTAAATTAAAAGTAGAAAGTATTCGCTGTCTTTAAGTACATAAGTTGTAACTTAAATCGTTATACCCATTGAGGAATTTTTCACGTACAGAATTGTCAAAAACACAATTTTTGAGAGGTAATAACTCCTGGACCACTGGAAATATTTTGTAGAAACAATTTTTGTGTGATATTAGGGGCAGGGGTAAGGTTTTCACAAAAAATTATTAAAATCGAAGACAAAAAGTTTGACTCCGCACCGCACCGCACCTTTAAAGAACAAAGTTCGTTATGTTAACGTAATAGGGCGTGCACCAGTGGTTCCTTTGTGCGAGAAGGCAAAGTATCAACAGGCGTATCTTTTTTGGATGCAGTCAAAGAACGCTATGAAAACGGAGGAATTGAAAATCTATCCAAATCGGCCACTCATAAAATGGGATCAAAGGATGTTGAATTCGTTGGTATGGACCGTATCAGCAATCGACAGAGGTTGGTAATGACGATGATTGTTCAGTTAATACATAGTCCCAAGCAGAAAATTAAAACATTTTAATATTCAAGGGCAAGAATGTGACTAATAATGTGGGATCAAAAATTAATAATCGTGAACGTAGATTAGCATGGGCGGTTTCACGAATCGGAGTAGTATATTTCTAAAAAGTTAGGTGTTTTAAGTGTAAGTGCTGGTACTTCTAAATGTTATAAGAATGTTCAGCAGTTTCGGGATTTTAGGTTAAGGAGTGTAGTGTACGTCTAACAGCGAACCAAACCCCCTCCCACTTATTAAGGGATTAGGTTTTCTGTAAACTTAAAAGATAAATGCTAAAAAAAATCATTTTTAGCTTTTTTTAAAATCTTCTTACTACATTAAGTGGGTAGATAAATTTCGAAAACTAAAAAACAATGCTTAATCATTTGTTACTTGCATACAATTCAGTTGCCTATATCTTAAAAAATAAAACACAGTAATTAAACAGTAATTTATTACAAAATTAATTGAGATTTGAAAAATATTCAGTTTAAAAAATTAGTATTTTTAAAAAAAATATAGGCGAATGTGTCACTGCGCACTGTTTAAACATAAGTAGACAATCTCTCGTATTTTATAAGTGATATACCTTGAAAAATTTATGCCGCTTTGACGGGCAGAAACTTTTCAAGTTTTATCCTTCAAGAAACCCATTTTTATCGATTTTGTATTTAGATGAGACCCCTAAGACTTAAAAAAATTTTAAGGATAAAGGGTTTCTAAGGTGCTCCAAAAATTCAAACAGGGCGGAAGATTGTCTGCAGTTTCTGGATTTTTTTGGGAAAAAGTGTAGGGGGCGATTATAACGCCCTCACACACATCCATGTTTTTAGCAGATCTGCGGCAAAATATTAGCTTGTGTAAGATTTTTTTTGTAGGGTGCAGCCTTTTTGTACATTCAGCAAAAATTAAAGCAGCCATATCTGAAATGAAGTGGCTGTAAAAATTATTTAAAATAAAAACTAACAATCTCGTTTTTGTCACTTCACACATGGATTATAATAGCAACTTAGGGTTTGACACCGTGACATAAAGTAAAGTAACATACTGTTTTGGTTTGTAAGCATATTTTATAAAATTGAAATATTTAAAATATAAATTTAAATGATTTTAAAACATATTATTACATTATGTATCACTCAGAATATTTTAGCAAATTAGATCGCTTGGTAAGCATATCAGTGGCCGATATGCCGGTGGGTCGAATATTAGAGCCCAAAGAAGATTTATCAAGATGCTTAGAGTCTTGTTCAGAAGTTATACTTACCAGAAGCCTTATTTGGAATTGGGGAGACGTATTCCATTTAGTTGAATCGCTTCCTAGGTTAAAATCTCTTAATATTAGGTAAAAATATATTCTGTAGTGAATGAACTGATTGTTTTTTTTGTGCGAACAGAATTCAGAAATTAATGCCGGCCTAAAATTGGTAGCATCCATGAGCCTAGGGGGAGAAGGAGTAGGGTGGGGTCCACCCCTTCTAGCCTCAAAAATTTGAACCCCCCCTAGAAAAAAATCTAGAGGCCCCCTCCCAAAATTTTTAAATTTTGACACCGTACTCCCCTCTGGAATTTTAAATCGAACCCCTCCCCCCAGGGCCGAGCCAGAAGGAGAAATTTTTACGAATGGGGGGGGGGGTTTGTAGGGGTTGTACTCCAAATTTTCAAAATACCGTAAAAAAGACATAAAAAAGGGAAAAATTTGAACCCCGCTAGGTGATTCTTTTGGTGGTTTGCCGTCTTTTGAGCAAAACAAAAAATTTTAGGTCAAAAAGGTAAACCATTAAAAATCTGTATAGCACGAAAAATTTTTAAGCTTTTTGAAATTGATTAAAACATCATTTTGACCTCAAAACTTAAGTTTGGAGGCGAGTGAAGGAAGTCATTTTAAAACATTTTTCTTCGCCCCTAAATTTTTACCTCCGCCAACCCCAAAGGAGGGGTTGCCACCCCTACAACCCCCCCTGGCTACGCCCTTGCCTCCCCCCTCCCGAGTAAAATTTTGGGTATGAATTGAGGTCAAAATTTACTGTCACAAACACGGTTTAATAGTAAAAAACAGTACTTTTGTACTCTTTTTATACATAAATAGCCTATTTTAGTATATAAAATTCTATATTAGTGCTAAAAAACTTAAATAAATGATTTAATGTGAGTTTGTTTGGAAAGAGGACTCCCTCTGACCCCCCTCTGGATATCAAACTGGTCTACCCCGGGTCGACCCCCTCCTAAAAAAACAAAAAAAAACAGTCTAAGCTAAGGGAGGGGGGCTACGGACTCCCCCTGGACCCCCCTCCTCCCCCTCCTAGCTTTCAAAGGGCCATTTACCCGGGGTCCATGTTCATGCATAATTGGTCCATGCTCATGTATAATTGGCAGAGCCATTTAGGATTAGATAGATGAAACATTGAAACTGTGGAATAGGTATATTAAAAAATGTTCTGTTTTTGTAAAACTGGAAATTTCAGGTTTAAAAAAGCTGCTCCACGAATTAAATTCCCATATTTCTCAGAACGAAATTTTTTAGTACTGGGCAAAAAATTTTGAAAAGTTGAATTGTAAATTGTTGCTAACAAATCCAATTGTCGAATTTGAATAGATGTAGTCATACATGGGCAAGTTGGTCCGGAGTGAGGGGGTTAAACCCTAAATTAGGAGGGGGGTTAAAATCCGAGAAACGCAAAATACCCATATCGTTTTTTTCTGGAGTGCATTTTACCCATATTGTTTTTCGATTTTGAAGGAAAATAGGTAAAAACGCTAATTTTAGGTCAAAAAGCCCTTTTCATTGCATTTTTGAGCTTTTTATTGCTTAAAACATTCATTTTGACCTTAAAACTTAAGTTTGGAAGCAGTTAGAAGTAGTCATTTTAAAGACGTTTTTTTTCTTCATTTTTCCTTCTCCCCCCCGCACTTCTGAGGGGGGGGCTTAATTAAACCCCCCTTCTCAGATTTTGGGGGGGGGGGTTAGTTAACCCCCCAACCCAACCCCCCGTGCCCATGTATGGGTGTAGTCTTTTGTAGATGATATAAGGAATTTTATCCCTTAAAGTGCTTTCTCAAGTCTTTTATTGCCCATTGTCGATTAAAAAACTATTGCGGATTTTGTTTATAATAAGACACAATGTATTTTGTATCAAATGACCACCGTTTGTGCAAAATACTCGCTAAAATTTAAAGTTTGCACCATTGCAACTATTTAAGGATAGACTAGTATCTACTTCTCTGTCCTTATTAACCGTAAATAACCACGGGGGCAGGGTGAGGTTACCCCATAGCCCCTAAATTTTTGAAAAACACTGCCGTACCTAAATTTCCCTTTTTTTTATTCCCAGTGGAATTTTTGGGTAAAAATTTTAATCGCTATTTACTGTCTCAAACATTTTTCCACATTTTTTTGTGAAAAAATAAGATATTTTAGTCTATAAAATTCAAATATTAAACACTTGATTTAAAGCACGCAAATTTGGAAACCAAACCGCTCTTATCCCTTCCCGAGTCCCTCTTGAATATTCCAAACTGCACCTGCACCCCTGCCACCTCCGACCTCCTGGTGGAACGATACAGTTGCAAAATTTTTGCCGATTTTCCCCAAAACACGTTTTCGGGGGTCCTGATTACGAATCCGACCACCGTTTTTCGATTCAACCCCCCGAGGGGGCGCTAGGGGGGTGCGACCCCCCGGGGCATTCTGACTATATACCAGTTTTACCTCAAAACCACCCCAAAACACGTTTTCGGGGGTCCTGATTAGGAATCCGACCTCCGTTTTTTGATTCAACCCCCCGGGGGACGCTAGGGGGGTGCGACCCCCCCCCCAGGGGGGTCCTTCTGACTATATACCAGTTTTACCTCAAAACCACCCCAAAACACGTTTTCGGGGTTGAATACAGTATTGAATAATGAACACTGTTTTTAATTAAAAAGTTAAAAATTAAAAAAAAAAATTTTTGAGGTTAAAAATATTTCCTAAGGGGACTCGAACCTGGAGCTCCAGGATTCCGAGTTCGACGCTCTAACCACTCGGCTACTGCTCCGTCTGAGATTTCTGCTTAAAAGGGCTTTTTAAACAAACGTTTCTAAATGTAGTTTCCCGACGTCAAATCAAAAAATATAAATGAAAGTTTAGTCATTTGATAGAAATTAGTTTGTTCCCAACTTTTAACACAGCAGTTGGACCATAATTCTGAGCCAGTTTTAAAGTTTTTAACGAAATCTCTACTATCACTTCTTTTTATTTTTATTTCAACAATTTTAGCAATAAAACGAAATTAAAAAACTTCAATAGTAGGGATTTCGCTGAAAATTTTTGTGGGCATGTACATTTGGTGTATCTAACTTGTGTTAAATTTTTATTACGTAATAATAACTCTGGTTCTGTTAATGTTAAATTGGGAAAAACTGTTTTAAAATGCCTTTTTTCAACGAAGCATATCTCGCCGTGGAACGGTCCACCAAAAATGTTAAGGACATCAAACTGATCGGAAAAAATAGCCTTTCACCCAACATATAGTTTGCATCTGTCCGTCACGTACGGCACGAGTTATACACAAAAAACGACAGGGTATCCTAACTGTATCGTTCCACCTTAAATGACAAAATACAAACTACTTGATCCGGTGTCGACACCATAGGTGGACGCCTTTCGGATTTCGAGGGCGATATACCAAAATTTCGGGAGGGTTGAGTGTTCTCTCAAAACACGCCATGTTTGCATTTTTCGTACATATACCTCTCAAATGTGGTGTGTCAATAGTTTTGGAATTTTCTATGATAAGGGCTATAATTTCATAAAGTTTAAAGTTTATAACAATAATAGTTGTTATTGATTGTGCAACAACTTCTTTTGAAAAAAATATTTTTTACGTTTAGTCAAAACAGATTTCGACCTTTATCTGATACCGATGTCATTAGTGATTTTCCCCCCCCCCCCCCCCCCCCCCCCCCCCCAAAATTTGTGTGTATCTTTCATACAATGGTAATTCAGTGCTGTACAATATAGATCTACCAGTTCGATTTAAAGCATCACGCATTGCCAAATAACCTAAGAAAATAAAAAAATGCAATGATCATTTAATAATTAAAATTGATTTCAAATTTGTGTCAAACTTTTTTAAGTATAAAATTTACCTTACACTATGAATCTGGTTTTTGAGGTTTTAAATTTGCATAAAAATAACAACCGCCTCTTCGTCCGCCCGCAAAATCGTTGTGATTACGGCAAAATGAGCCGCAGTCATTATAAAATACACGTGACTTATTTTAGATTTTTATAGTACCTTACTAACTACGGAATAATTCACAGTCACGTGAATTTTATAATGACGGTGTAACTTATTTTAGTAACGACAAAATTTCATAAGACGTTTCGGCTTTGAACGGATGCCATCATCAGTTACTAAAATAAGAAAAATTTAAAATCGCTGAGACGACTGTTCGCAAGTCAAAAATTAAGGAAGTTCGGAACAAGATCATGATCCTGGCAATCCGACAGAAAAGCCAAATCAAGTTTTTTCTTTTGTAGATGATTGTCCAATCGTTTAGCTTTTCAAATAAGCTGCAACGTTGCGTTCCCATATCTTCTTCTAGTTAAAGATGGTAATGATTAAGTTTTTGGGAACAAAAATTTAAATGTCGCTGTAACAGTTAAAATGAAGACTTTAAAACTTTTTATTAATTCCATAAGATGTTTAGGCTTTGAACGGATGCCATCATCAGTTACTAAAATAAGAATTTGATCATCTGAGATGACTGTTTGCAAGTCGAAAATTAAGGAAGTTCAGAACAAGATCATGATCCTGGCAATCCGACAGATTAGCCAAACCAAGTTTGCTCTTTTGTAGACGATTGTCCAATCATTCAGCTTTCGAATCGTGCAACGTTGCATTCCCATATCTTCTTCTAATTAAAGACGGTAATGATTGAGTTTTTGGGAACAAAAATTTAAATGTCGCTGTAACAGTTAAAACGAAGACTTTAAAACTTTTTATTAATTTCATAAGACGTTTCGGCTTTGAACGGATGCCATCATCAGTTACTAAAATAAGAATTTGATCGTCTGAGACGACTGTTCGCAAGTCAAAAATTAAGGATGTTCGGAACAAGATCATGATCCTGGCAATCCAACACAAAGGCCAAATCCGATGTTGCGTTCCCATATCTTTTTCTAATTAAAGACGGTAATGATTAGTGATCGACCAGGGCCCCGGCC
>JASAMX010022075.1:0-46279 GCA_030248175.1 Microlaimidae sp. YZB2_3
GGACATCCTGCTGACCTGTCGTACCTTTAGTCCTAAATCTAGTCGCTGTGTTTGAAAAATTGATGGTGTGGTTCACTGATGCTCAGCTGAGGGAAAAGTAAACATCATGTGAACTATTGTGTCCTGCCGGGGAGAAACTGGAAAAAGGTGGAGTTGGAGCTGCATTTTAATCCCCACGCCACGGGGAAACACTCATTGGGTTACGCAACAGGCACCCATTCCCACTCCTTTGCCACTGTGCCCAACGGAGCTGCACCACTGAGCCACAACTTGCCCTGCAGGGCGGCTGGCAGTGGACCGAAGAGTGTTCCATTCCAAGCACCCAGGTGAGTGGGAAAGTTTGAATATCAATATGGTGCTGAGCATAGATGAACATGGTCAAAAAGCTAGGGGGTGTTTTCCCATGGGTAAATGACATTTCAAAATCTAGGGGGGTTCTAGGGTGGTCAAACCCCCCTAGTATTGTAGGGGGGTTGACCCAGGGTGGGAGATTTTGAAACCTGGAGGGGGGTCAGGTGGGGTCTAATTTCCTAAACAAAATACTTTTAAACCATTAAATGTTTAATAATAGTTTTTTTTATAATATAGGGTAGTGCATTTAATTTTGGCACTTTTCCAAATTGGGCATTTTTGATTTTGGACTATATCTTTGGTAATCCTATACAGAATACAACGTTTGAAGCTCAAATAAGAGCTAATTATATGCAAATGACTGTCGTTAGCTTTTTATTTGTTATGTTATGATATTTTCATATGAAATTGTGTGATTTATAAAAACTAAATTTTTACTCGTTTTTAGAACGTGGGCATTTCATGATTACGCAATAAATTGGTTTAAAAATTAAACTGTACTGGTAAAATTAAGTCTATTTTCCAAATTTTTAGTCCCCGTGGTTCTACGTTGCATCTGTGGTGAGCAATCGTTATAAAATAAAATAGTGTAATTTCAGCACACATATAGCTGTAGGTAAAAACGGGTTAAATTAAGTGGTCGGGTGTTAAATTGTAGTTGTAAATAGTTAAAAGACAATGTTGAAATGTGTAGGGGGACATAGCACTAACTCGATTAAGAGGGTTCTTTTAAAATTGCCAAAATTTTTGTATGTTTGACGTAATATTTCTTGTTTATAAATATACTTGTATATTTGATTAAAAAGTTTTTTGTTTTGTTTTCGACCTTGGTGTTTTAATCAAGAAACTGTAAAATAGATCTTTTTTCCACAAAGATTTAGAGCAAAAACCATCCCAATTTTCCACTACCGTTTGTATTATATTAACACTTTTATAAAGTTATGGCTAGTATATTTATAATAGGAATTAATAAATAGATATTTGATTATCATGTGTCCTGCCTGTGTTAAAAATGACAAAGATGTAAGAATGACGAGAGCTTCGTTTTTTGAGCTAGCATTTTTAACATTTTATCCTTGGACAGTCCGCCGTTTCTTGTAAAATACACAAAGGTTTTTTGACTTGTAATCCAGGGGGAGCATCTCCGCGCACTGCTCTGTGCTGATTGGTTGCAGCCACGTCATTTCATCTCCGCTGACCAATCAATATTTGCCCTGTTGTATATCTTCCATCATGTAATTTACAAAAAATAGGGGGAGATTTGTAAAATGAAAATTTACAAACATCTTTATGAAATAGGCCCCTTGTATTTTTTGTAGGTGAGATTGAGGTTTATGGAAAGTGCGTTCCCAATTTGTTGTTACTACGGCGAAATGAGCCAGAGTTCATATAAAATATGTGTGCCTGTGACTTATTTTAACTTTAAAACAGGACCCAATTAACTACAAAATGAGTCACAGTCACGGGTATTTTATAATGACAATGGCTTATTTTGCCGTAGTATAGACGAATTTTTCACTCTGCTTAATTTTTTATTAGAAATCCGCAAAAAAAACAACACCCAATGTTTATTTCATTCACTTGTCACTTGCGTTTGAAGTGAAACAGCTTTAAACGTTGATGTGGGCAAAAATTAAATAGCATATAATTTGACCTTTCAAATTTTTGTGAATTAACTCCCCATGGAAAATCCAATTCTAAAAATAATTAGCGATATAAATATTTTAGATTTATGAGATTTAATCCAAATAAATTAATTGTAAGCCAAACATCTATGCTCACAGTCTCACAAACTAGCTCACAACTGATTTATTGAGCTAAAATCCCGTAAAACTATAATATTTATCAGTCGTGAAAATCCAAAAGAACCAGTTAAATAATTATATATCATTATATAGATAATAAAAATGAGAAACCCGATAAACATAACAAAACTTTACTATTTTTTTTAATATTCTACTTTATGTCTTTAAATTGGCTTAAACTTATTTTTTGATAAATTAGTTGGTGAAGAGTCAGAATATATTATAATATAATATATTCTGAATCAGGTAAAAAATCGTTTCTGAGAACCGGAACAAAAACTAAGTCCTAGTTTAGACAGATATAAGATGTTCTACAGTCATAACTCAATTTGGCCAAAAATGGACTTAGCAGGTTCTTGCATAGCGCACTCGATATATATTGTTAAATTACCACATGATATCGTTATTTTAAAGAACGCATTTTTTTTAAAAAAACATAAAAATTTGTGATACAATGGAATTTTTTTTTCTTACTAAATTACATAAAACTTAGATCTATGTTAAAATTTAACATATTTTTTTGCAATTTGTCATTTCAACCCAAAATAACTGAAAATTATAGATCAAGTTCTGTTCAAAACACTGTGAACGTCGTCTTGAGTAAACGTTTTATTTTTTGTACCAGACTTAAACCCAAAATTGCAAGATAAAAATGTTGTAAAAGGCGCCAAGATATCAAACACACAAAGCCTTTTGCTGATTTTTTGTCAACATAGATTAAAATACTTCCGGTGGTATGTAAAAACTTAAACTTTCCAGTAACCCGAAATAATCAGGGGTGGTATGCTGAAGGTTTAATCTGACTTAAAATTAATCTGAGATTAGCGATTGTCGACACACAGTAAACATACTAACAGTATTGATTGAATAATCTAGGTTAACGGAGTTAATAGACTTAATCTCAGATTAAATCGCCACTAATCCGAGATTAGCGGGAAAAACCCACAAATTTTTAATCCACCTCTGGAGGTGGTTTAAAAATTTGCATAAATTAATAATTTAATCTCGAGTTAGTGAGGATTTAACCCGAGATTAAACTAATCTCAGATTAAATTCGTTAAACTAGATTATCTAATCGATACTGCTAGTATGTTTACTGTGTGTCGGAATTCGTTAAACTAGATTATCTAATCGATACTGCTAGTATGTTTACTGTGTGTCGACAATCGCTAATCTCAGATTAACTTTAAGTCGGATTAAACCTTCAGCATACGACCCCAGAACAGCAGAACTGTAATCGCGTAAATGAATGCACCACTATAACCGAACCTAATAATTTTTATTTCTAAATTAAAATCCTAAACAGGAGTATAATTGTCTGTTTTTTACTTAGCTTTGTTTATTTAGAAAGCGGTCATAGCGCCATTTTGCCCCAAAATTTTATTTTTGTTACAGTCACACTGTGTACAATTGATTTTTTACCCATCCAGCGCTGTGTATTTGATACGGGGTTGTTGTAGCCATCAGCAGGCAACTTAGAGCCGTCAAAAAATTTAGGAACTTGAAGCCTTAAAAATAGAAAATTGGAGCCAAACGTAAAAAACTTGGTCTGGGTTTAGATCTAGGTATTTGCTTAGGTTTCAGAGATTTCAAACTTTGGGTTCTAGGCTCCATTTATGACTCTCAAGTTCCCCATTTACAGCTTCAAGCAGCTTCAAGTTTCAATCTGTTTTCAGACTTTAAGAAAGATAGGCGATCGTGAGATGTGCCAAACCATCGACACTCATCTGGAGAAGTTTTTCTACCAGTACGGTCGGATTGTCTACCGGTACCGATGGCTTTTCCTGGTGGTTCCTTTCGTCTTTTGTCTGTCCACCGGCCCCGGCCTGTCGTTCATGGAAGAGCGCACCGCGAACAGTACGGAGTGGGTCTTCACCCCGGTCGACGGCCCGGCCCGGCGGGAGAAGCGAGTATTCAGCCAATTGTGGCCCTTTGATCAGGAGGAATTCCTGCCCGGCTACACCTTCGACGCCAGGAATTGGATAGAGATGATCGCCATCGCCAAAGATGGAGGGGATATTCTACGCAAGCACTTGCTGGACGAGGTCTCCGCGGTCAACAACTATATTATGTAAGTGGAAAATTCTTGGAAACAAAGAGCCACCTTATCTAAATAATGACTTGAAATCTAATTTTACCTGCCTCCATCACAAATTTTTGTATCAACCTACTTGCCTCCATTCTATAAATTTACCTGTTTTTGCTCCATATATTAGCTGACTTTTAGGCCAATTTAGTGTCTGACCAGGGGTCGCATTTTGAAGCAACACTCGTATTTATCCCGATAAATCCATTCCAATGAAAATTAAAAAACAAATATTAATTATTTTAAAATTTCTTACTGAATTAATAACGCTGCCGCATATGGGTGCAAAAATAAATGAAATGATTTTTTTTACTGTATTTAAAACAAATTAGACTGACTGACTTGTCATATTAGGCAAATTTTCCTGCTATTTACAATCTAGTTTTGGTACATAGGAGGCTTATAAATGCAACCATTAAAATGTGAATATATTTGACACATATACGTCTCACAAGAGGCAATTTGCAGCATAACGCGGTAAGGACAGGGTGCCTAGATTGGGAAAAACGGTTTTTACATGCCTCCGAGGCAGTTTTAGCTGCCTCCTACCTGCTTCCTAACCTGTATATGCTTTAACATAGGAGGCAAGGTCACCTGCCTCCTACCTGCCTCCGAGGCAGTTTTACCTGCCTCCACCCTGCCTCCTAACTGCCTACACCCTGCCTCCATGCTGCCTGTGAGACATTTTTAGCTGCCTCCTGCCTAACTCCAGTTTTCGGGAGGCAGGTTCAATATCCGTCATTACCGGGATAACATTAATATAATATATTAATGTTATGATGCTGTTGTAGCATCGTACTTATTCGGCAAACGTTTTTAGTTAAAATTTTAGTTACAATATGGCCGTGGACCTGGGTTCCGACGAGCCTCCGCTCACCTACGAGCTCCTCTGCCTGACATTCGAATGGAGCTGCGCCACAAACGGCCACATTGAGCTTCTACAGAATCGTCACCAGCTGGAGTCCTTCCTGGAGCTCAGCTACCCGCGGGGTGGTCAGGGTGACACCCCCATTTACTTCGGCAACACTCTGGGGAACATCCTGGTGAACAGCACAGATAAATCGATAATCAGCGCCAAATCCATCAGATTCTTCTACTACCTCATCCAGGATGACAAGGATCCCGGGTCACAATTCGATTACTGGAGTCAGCGGTTCAAATACGGAGTCCAGGATTATGTGCTTCATGGATACCAATTGAACCCTCCCACCAATCACGCAAAATACCCTAACTTATAATTAAAACAAAACCAGACGCCACCCCCCCCCCCCACCCCCCCGAAACCCCCCACCCCAACCCAACAAAAACCAAAAACCAACACCAGAGCATTTACCCCCCCGAAGACGGCGAACGGTGTACAAAAAAAAATTTGGGTGGTGGCTCCGCCCCCCCCCCCCCCGAAATTTGGGGGGGGGCGGAGCCAAAAAAAAAAAAGCAGAAAATTTTGGGGGGGCCCGCCCCCGCTTAATTTTTTGAAAACGTAAAAAAAACGGGGATAAACGTAGATAAAGCTGTATAATACACTGTTTTTGGCCTAATAACGTATTATCTAATGTTTTTAGCGGTAAAAACATGTTTTCTTAGTTAAAAATTACATAAGCACACATTGGCAGAGCCTGGATTTTACAAAAAAGGAATTCAGAGACGTTAGTTTCAGACCCCTTGGCTAAACCCACATTGTAAACCAAAGCACATGAGCAGTATCTCGGCTCTATGTTTTCTGGGGTACCTACTTATATAAAAAAATCCGAGCCAATGCTATAGGCGGCAGGAAAATTTAGGAGGGAGGAGGTACATAAATCAAACAATATGATGTTGTTTTTCTTCGGATTTAGGAGGGAGGGGGTACATAAATCAAACAATATGATTGTTTGTTTTTTTTTTTTTTTATTTTTTTTTTTCTTTAAAAATTATTGTACTAACTTTGAAATAACATTAGCATCAGGCAACATAAATAACGAGGTATATATGTATGTATACTATAGAAAGTGACCGCTGAGCAAAGCGAAGCGGAACAAATTTTTGGTTTTGGGGGTCAGTTGGGGTGTAAAATTAATTTAAGTTGGCGGCCGAGGGGTGAGGGGGGGGCGAAAAAATTTTGAATTTTTAGCCTCTGGAAACCCCCGATATTTACCTACCGGGGGCCGTTTGGGGGGGGGGGCCGCCCCCCCCCCCACAAACCCCCCCTCTCCCTTTTTCCCCCCGCCCCGGGGGGGGGGGGGGGGGGCGCCCGCCCCCCCCCCCCCCACTCCCCCCGTTAGTGAACCCGTGGTGTTCATATTTATTTTCATTTTTCAACATTTTTTTTTGTTTTGTTTACAATGTTTAAAGCGGTAAAGTGTGTTGTGAGAGTACTGCAAAAATAGTTTGAACTTCACTTTTCTATATTATATCTATCAAGAACCCAGGGTTTTCTACCACTACGGTACTGCAAGCAATATTTGAACAAAAATAAAACAAATAACAAACGGTCAATCCATTGTTCCCATAAAACTAAGCGTTGCAGATTTTTTTTCAATTTTTTTGAGACTGCTGATGGTTTTTTTTATAATAATGTTAATAGATGATTTTCCTGCAAAGGGCGCTTATAGTAAAATCTATGTTACATTCTAATGGATCTGTTACATCACACTTGTATAAACACTCTGACTGCTGTTGATTTACTTATTCTGGCAAAAGTGTTCAAATTGGATTGGCACTTATCCAACCAAATATTACATTGTATTGTAACAACTCTCCTTGTGATAACGCTTTATGAAAACAAGCTCTATTGTAAAGCGGGTGATGGTGTAATGCAGCAAGTTTGTCGGTAGCGCGACATGACGGTCCGGAGACAGGATGGTCCCGCAACACAACGGTCTCAGGAGGCGAAAGGTACAACACGACGGTCCCCAAAGAATGCGTTTGCAATTTTACTGTTGAAATGTTGAGAAAAACAATATTTTTACAGTATTAAAAAACGTGTTTACAGCATTGAAAACCGTAAAAGAAGATATTTATATTACATGTTTTTTTAAAACAAAAATAAGAAGTTTGCGTTAAAACTTAATGGTGATAACAGGAAGAAAAACGCGTATTTTTTATTAAAATGTAACATTGTTTCCAGCTGTAGGAAATGCATTATGTATTTGGGACCGTCGCGTCGTGGGACCGTCATGTCGCACCTTGGGACCGTCGTGACTTAGCTCCTCGGGACCGTCGTGTCCTAGATCTAGTCAATCAATAAGTTACTGAGGCTGGAGATTACAAGTTCACTAACTGTATTTATTTTCAGCCAAAATGCTAAAACTAGAAAATTGTGTTGCATTCTTTTTTTCTCTTCAAAAACTCGATTTATTTTGGCCGTATATTTTTTATTGTCACAGTTCTAAAAATAAGCTGTAACTAGGACAATGCGGATATGTTCACTGGGAACTTTCCCACTGCGCTGGGTCTGTTGATTCTGGTGGCCGTGTTGTGAAGTTTCGTTTTCACACTGCGACTAAAAGAAAAGGGCAATTCCCAACGGTTCGCCATCGACTGGGTCCGCAGCAAGTCCATCTTGGCCTTGTCGGGTGTTTTCGTCGTCGGGATGGCAATTATGTCCTCTTTCGGCGTTTTATTACTCTGCGGCATGAAGTACAACCCAATTACTTGCGTCATGCCTTTTTTGGTGCTATGTAAGTAAGATTTATAAATATAAGAGAACTTGTAATAAGTATTATTATAAACACAGTATATTTTTTCGATAACTTACGCTTTGTAATTGGTTCAACCAAGAATATATAACACAAAAGAATATTCGACTGTACTCTAAATTTTTGAGCAAAATTTTGCGAGAAAAGTCACACTTTCGAATTAGTGTGTGACTTTTCTCGTAAAAATCCCCCATTTTCTGCTAGTTTTCCCGCGCTGCGATTTTTAACACAGTGTTAGTTTTCTTGCGGTGGGGACTGTGACTGCTTTCGCACTCTGTACTACTTTATTTGCACTGCTATTATTTTCGCACTGCGAGTCTGCCTGCACAACAAAAAAAAAATAAAAACAAAGCGAAGCAAAAATTTTGTGTTTAAATGAGTAAAAGTCGTTTTTTTGCCTTAAGATGTTAAAACTTTTTAGTTTTAATGAAATAAACTAACTTTCCAACATTTTAAAATTAAATAAAACAAGTTTCAAAGTGTTTTACTCCATCGAAAATGACTACCAGCGTCTGTATTTTTTTTGTTGCGCAGCTATAGACTCGCAGTGCAAATAATGCAGCATAGAGTGCAAAAGAAGTCGCAGTCCCCACTGCGAAAAAATGTTAACACTTAGCAACAAAAACTTATGTGAGTGTTAGCACTGTGTTAAAAATCGCAGCGCGGAAAAACTAGCAGAAAATGGCGGTCTTTTGCGGGAAAAGTCGCACACAAATTTAAAAGTGTGACTTTTCTCGCAAAATTTTGGTCAAAAATTTAGTGTACAGTCGAACATTCTTTTGTGTTATATATTCTTGATTCTATCTTAATTATTTTATCATCAAATAAAACTTTGTTATGGTGATTAAATCTGGAAGAACTGGATGTTTTCTTTTGAAGGCCAAGTTTTCTGTTTTCTTTTGCTTCGTTATAACTTTTTATGCCTCCAAATTGCTCGCTTCCGAAATGCTTTTAAGACAAGTTTTTCACTACCTATTTCCTTCCTGCCTAAGTTCGCGGCAGGGTTTGCTGCGTATTACCGAAGAATGTATCGCTCTTACTACAGCAAAATGAGCCAAAATCATTATAAAATACATGAAACTTTGACTCATTCTATAGTTAACAGGATCTGATTCAAATCTAAAATGAGTCACAAACACATATAGTTTATACAAATTGTGGTTCATTTCGGCGTAGTAATGACGAAATACACTTTATAATGCTATTCGTCCCGTTTGCCTTGTATATTATTTTTTAAATGGAATTTCAGCAGCATTTTTCTGCCCTTACCTACTACCATTATAAATATTATTTCCTTACACATAACTTCATTACAGATTTGCCTTCCAACTGCTATTTGTTTTTTTTAGCTATTGGTGTTGACGACATGTTTATCATGACTTCAGCTTGGCACAGAACAAGTCCCTTCGACTCCACGGCCGTAAGGTAAGTATATACAGTGGCGTGCCTAGGATTTCATTTCGGGGGGGGGCGGTCTGGGGGGGGGTACATACTAACCCTGAGGGGGGTCTGGGGGGCGAGAGCTCCCAGCGGGGTCAAGGGGCAGAGCCCCTTGTCAGGGGGGTCCGGGGGGCAAAGGCGCTAAAATACATTAGAAATTTTAATTCCAGATGATAATTAAAACAAAATTTAAGTTTTTTTTATTCCTATCCATTTAAAACATGTGTTTAAAACGTTAATAAAAGGTTAATAGTGTTTATAGTAGTTTTATTTAACATGTATGCCTTAACTATTGAGCGGCAAAATCGATTGAAATGGAAAAACTGAGATAAATTGTCAATTTAAACTACACACG
The DNA here is from genome assembly GCA_030248175.1 of Microlaimidae sp. YZB2_3. Taxonomy (NCBI): domain Eukaryota; kingdom Metazoa; phylum Nematoda; class Chromadorea; order Desmodorida; family Microlaimidae; species Microlaimidae sp. YZB2_3. The sequence continues at coordinate 9,715 of JASAMX010022075.1, forward strand.
AAGCGGGGAAATTGTGGTTTTTTGACTATTACTATGCTTTTGGAAGGCATCAGGAAAGTTTCTGTATTAATATTTAGGAAAAAAAATTTTCTCTCCCAAAATTCAAAAAACGTAAGGGTCCCCCCTTACGAAAAAATCAGGCTTCGCCGGGTTTTGGGGGGGGGGTGGGGCGGCCGCCCCCCCCCCCCTGGGCACGCCACTGAGTATATACTTTCATAAAATATTTTTACATATTCCATACGTTTGCGATGAAATAAATAATACTAATGCGATAAAAAACATACTATTTACAGACCTGTGCACGGTCTGAAAATGCCCCCCCCCGTTTTATTGGAGGATTTGCCCCCCCCCGTTTTATTGCCCCCCCCGCCAAAAAATGAAAAAGTACCCTAAAAATATGACGCCATTTTTGACCTATGATGACGCCATCATCGCGAATTTTTTGCAGTTTTTAGCCTATTTCAATGTATTTTAAGCCATTTTAGACCTATTTTTACCTTATTTCCGCTTTTTTTGTCCCTTTTTTCCCTTTTCCCTTCTTTTTTCTCTTTTTTTCTCCTTTTTTTCTCTTTTTTTTTCTTTCCCCCCTGCTTGCCCCCCCCCGTTTTATTGCCCCCCCCGTTTCAAAAAAGTTGCCCCCCCGTGCCCCCCCCCCCGTTTTGGTATTGCCCCCCCCCCGTTTTAACCCCGGGGGGGGGCAGTGCACAGGTCTGCTATTTATCTAAATTTTTATTATTGTTTACTTAAATTATTTGAATAATATTGTTATATAATGGTTGTTTCGTTCGACGTTTTTCTATTTTTTGCGTTTAAAATGTAATTGTTATAAAGCAGGATGTGGATGCGTAAACCGATATTACTTGATGCTAACTGCCTAAATGAATATTAACCCGGTAAGAACGCGGTACCTGAATTGGAAAAAACCGTTTTTGGGAAAATGGGAAAAATCGCCTCATACCTGCGTCCATCAGGATTTTTTGCTGCCTCCTACCTGCTACCTACCTGCTTTTACTCTGCCTCCTATGTAGCTGTCTCCGAAGCAGTTTTACCTGCCTCCTACCTGCTTCTCTCTTCCGGAGACAGGTTTAAGAGCCGTCTATACCGGGTTAAGCATACGTAGCAATAACATCAAACAAAAATATTATCACAGTATGTCTCAGTCGAGGTTTGATCTTTTCATTAGCGGATATTAGTTTAAACGTAAATGCATCACTGTTTTTTTTTTAGACTCGGATCTGCAATGAGTGACCCATCACTTCACTAACTGATGCGTTGTCATTTGCCATCGGTTTTCTCACCAAGCTGCTGGGAGTTTGGATTTTCTGCTCTTTCACATCGGTCGCTATCACTTTCTGTTACATTTATCAAATCACATTTTTGCGGCGATTTTGGCGTTTCTGGGAATGGGGGAGTCGGAAAGGAGGCATTGTTTGCTTCGCGTAAAGATCAAAAACGTACGATTGAAAAGTTCGGAAGGAAACGGTTTATAAAATAATTAGGGTAGTGCATTTAATTTCGGCACTTTTTCCAATTGGGCATTTTTGATTTTGGACTATATCTTTGGTAATCCTGGACGGAATACAAGGTTTGATAGCTCAAATGAGAGCTAATTATATGTAGACAGTGGCGTGCCCAGGGGGGGGGGCGGCCGCTCCCCCCGAAATCCGGCGAAGCCGGATTTTTTCGTAAGGGACCGTATTTTTTCGAAATTTTTTCGTAACCCTTACGTTTTTTGAATATTGGGAGAGAAAATTTTTTTTCTTAAATATTAATACAGAAACTTTCCTGATGCCTTCCAAAAGCATATTAATAGTCAAAAAACCAAATTTTCCCCGCTTCGCGGGTAGTTTAAATTGACAATTTATCTCAGTTTTTCCATTTCCATCGATTTTGCCGCTCAATATTTAACGCATACATGTTAAATAAAACTACTATAAACAGGGCCGTAGCCAGGATTTGAATTGAGGGGGGGATTTTTTGGAAGGTGGTTTATAGGGGCCCACAATGGGGGGTCTGGGGGCGGGAGCCCCCAGCGGGGTCAAGGGGCAGAGACCCTTGTAGGGGGGGGGGGGTCTGGGGGGCAGAATTCCCCCAGGGGTGGAAAATTTTTTAATTTTAAACTTTTAAAAGGCATCAGGAAACCTAAATTTAAGTACTGAATCTTTATTTATTTTCAGTTGTTTTTTTAAATAAATACAACAAAATAAAATAGTTTTAGGTATTTTATTACTATTTTAATAAAAAAGAACAAACGTTTTCTAAAAAACGTTTTCTTTTTTATACCAAAAAAGTGGTTGAATCGTGACTTCCCGCTCTTTGATACTGCCGCTTTTATGCAAATATTTTCACACAAAACAAAAATACAATATTTTTAAACTCACTGCACTAATGTTTTGAATTATAAATAATTCCTTTTTTATAAGTAAGAGCTTTTATGAACCTAAATCACTTTAAATAATGCATTTTAGATAGCTTTAATACATTACAGAGTGATTTGGAAAAAAAAATTTTTTTCTAAATTTTTTAAAAAAACCAAAGGGGAGACCCTTACGAAATTTTTTGCCTTCCCAGAATTTAAGGGGGGGATTAATCCCCCCAATCCCCCCCTGGCTACGGACTTGATAAACACTATTAACCTTTTATTAACGTTTTAAACACATGTTTTAAATGGATGGGAATAAAAAACGTTAAATTTTGTTTTAATTATCATCTGGAATTAAAATTTCTAGTGTATTTTAGCGCCTTAAATTAAAAATTTTTTCCCCGGGGGGCATTCTACCCCCCGGAACCCCCTGACAAGGGGCTCTGCCCCTTGACCCCGCTGGGGGGCTCTCGCCCCCCAGACCCCCCATTTCTGGGGGGCTACCGCCCCCCAGACCCCCCTCAGGGTTAGTATGTACCCTCCCAGACCGCCCCCCCCCCCCCAAATGAAATCCGGGGCACGCCACTCTATGTAGATGACTGTCGTGAGCTTTCTATTTGTTATGTTATGATATTTTCATGTGAAATTATGTGATTTATAAAAAAATAAATTTGTTACTCGTTTTTAAAACATGGGTATTTCATGATTAAGCAATAAATTGGTTTAAAAATTAAACTGTCCTGGTAAAATTTAGTCTATTTTCCAAATTTTTAGTCCCCGTGGTTCTACGTTGCGTCTGTGGTGAGCAATCGTTATAAAATAAAATAGTGTAATTTTGGCACTCATATGCTGTAGGTAAAAACGGATTGAATTAAGTGGTTGGGTGTTAAATTGTAGTTGTAAATAGTTAAAAGACAACGTTGATATGCGTAGGGGTCAAAGCACTGCACTTAAACTCCATTAAAAGGGTCCTTTTAAAAAGTGCCGAAATTAAATGCACTTTTTTCCCAAATTTTGCTCATTTTGATACCATTTGGAATTTTAGCTGTAACTTTTTGCCATTTACACGTTGAACATCAAGTAGAAGCTTAAATTAAAGAAAACTGTCTGAAGATAATGATAGGCTTTTAAATTTTTGAAAATGATGATTTTTTTACTGAGAAACAATCGATTGTTTGTAAAGTGCCGAAATTAAATGCATATATTTAATTTTGGCAATTTTCCATTTTTTTAAAAACTGATTTAATTAAGTAAAAAAAATATTTTCGTACAGTTAAACTTTCGTGACGCAACGCAGTATCGTGAAAGCTTCAAAATGAGCTATCAAACATGAAAATCGGGCCATACATTAAAAAGTTACATCGGAAAAACAAAAAGTGCCGAAATTAAATGCACTACCCTATTTGTAACATTAATTTGCATTGTTTGTGTTAAGTAGCTGACAAGTTTCACAAAATGAAAATTTTGAAATTAGCTAGTTTCAACTTAATTTAATTTTTCAATTTCTAAAAATAGTATAATGCAAAAATTGTAGTGATTGGCAGTTCTGATTCCCAGTTCCGGATGTTCCGGGCAAAATTTGAAATTTTGGTTCCAGTTCCTTTTTGGATTTTTAAAAAATCTCAGTTCCGTTTCCTGTTCCGGATTTTTGGAAAATCTCAATTCCGGTTCCTGTTCTGGATTTTTGGAAAATCTAAATTCCAGTTCTGGTTCCTGTTCCAGATTTTTGGAAAATATTAATTCCAGTTATGATTCCTGTTCTGGCTTTTTGGAAAATTTCAATCCCCATTTTGGTTCCGGTTCCAGGGTTTTGCAGTTCCGACCATCACTAAAAATTTGCTAAATTCAGTATGTGGAATAATCAATGCTTTATAAATTAAAACTAAAACTATGTTATAAATTTTTAGGTAAATGGTGGAATCACAATTGGCAGTAGTCAGTACTACCGCGAAGTGAAGTCGTCCTTACCCGAACATGTTCTAAGGATATACAGAGCTGACCAAACCTCCAGATACTTGACTGTTTATAAGGTAGAATAACTGACTTAAATTCGGTCAGCCTTAGTTTCGGCCACCAATATGGCTTTAAATATATAAATTAGCATAATTTTTTTGTCAAAAAATACTTTCTAAAATATGCTTAGTATAAAACCCTTTTCTTAATTTAGGTGGGAATTGTGTGGTTTTTGCGCTCCAATCTGGTCGGTCACAGTTGTATTTCTTGGTTTAGGTGGTAATTGAACTGCTCTGATCAATGAAGATTATTAGGCCCACTTTTAAAGCTTGTTAAGTTATTTATCAAGAAAAAAACAGCTGGTTTGGCTTTTCAAATATGCGACTGGATATTGACAATATAGGTAAAACGTGTGAATGTTTTTTTCTACGTTTGTTTTTGTACATCAGACCTGTGCACTGTCCCCTGGGCTTTTATTGTGGGGGGGGGAAATTTTTATTAAACGAAAGGTGAGCAATAATTGGGACTTATTTGAAGCAAGTAGGGTATCTGACTTAATTTTGGTCAGGCTTTTTTTCGGCCACCAATTTAGGGTGTTAGAAAATTGGCTTATTTTTAAAACACAAAAGAACTAGCACAAAAGTAACTGGATTAATGTTGAATAAATTTGCTAAAGTTTTTTATTTTTGTTTTCCTGCATTATTAACATTTTCATACAAAAATGATTTTTTTTTGTAATTTTTTCTTAATTTTTGCTATGTGTTTGAACTGCGTTTTGTGTTTTAACTGTAGAAAATTTAGAACAAAACACAATATAACCTTAAAATATCTTCTATTTAAAGCTCAAAATTGTTCATTTTCATGTTTTGATATTTTCTTCAAAATCACTTTGCAATGCGTTTAACTAACTGCGCATTTTAAGATTCCGTTAATTTCGGCCACCATGCCACCACACGTGAAAGAACCTGCCGTTTTTTACTTTTTAAAATATCATTGTACCATTGTATTTATAAAGATTCTTTTGCACGTTTGAATTTTTTTTGTCGTTTTCTTTAAGCCAAAAATAAAAATTCAACAAAAAATACACATTATTAAAACTTGTTTTTTAAGGTTTTGACATAATTGTTTAAAGGCTTGCTAATAACTATTGGGAAAAATTAAGTTATATGTACCAAGAACAAAACCTAAGGATAAATTTGCAACCTTTAACAATTTTTATTGTTGAGTTTGGCAATAGTTATAGCCAGTTTTTTCTAGGTGGCCGAAGTTAATGGCTCGCGCCTAAATTGCAGCCACTATAAAAAAAAACTTTAAACCTCCATTGATCTTTAAGTGTAACAGAAATTTTAAAATTTTACACTGGAATAACAAAAATAGCTATCATTTAAATTTTAGACCAAATTTTTGGTAAATTGGAAAAACCAGAAAAAACTTATCCAAAAAAATAAAAAAGGTGGCCGAAATTAAGTCAGTTACCCTATCTCTGCCACAAGAGCAAACAGGAAGAGAATCAATAAAAGGGCAGGAGTCAAAGAGGGAGAAAAGGAAAAAAAAGGGAAAAAATTAAGGAAAAAAAGGAACAAAAAAGCAAAATTTAAGTAAAAATAGGTCTGAAATGGCTTAAAATGCATTGAAATAGACTAAAAAAACTGCAAAAACTTGGCGATGATGGTGTCAGAATAGGAAAAAAATGGCGCCATAATTTTAAGTAATTTAGGGGCTGGGGAATAAAACAAGGGGGCACAGCCACTAATATGCCAGGGGAGGCATTTTGAAACCTGTGCACAGGTCTGTACATTAATATAGGGATAGAATGTTTTGGCGTTTTTTAGTTAATAATTGTTTCTTTATTTGTCTATAATTATTTTAAAGCATTGTTTGCTTGCTAATTTTTTTTCAAAGAATTGTATCGTAATATTATAATATTGTTATTGTTTTCATAGCATAAGTAGAATAGTCATGTGTAATAATTATTTTATGGTATAAAAATGTTTAGACAAAATACATGGAAAATAAAATGGCTTTTGCGTTTTCCATTGTCCTCTAAGTGCTGGGAAGAAACTGGTCCTTCTGCCTTTTTTACAGGCTGTGTGTAAAACTTAGTTTTTCCGGCAGGGTTCATCACTTGGTTTATTAATCATTCAAAAGATCTCTTTTATTATTATGCAAAATCGTAGTAAAAGGTAAGAATAGTACATCATGTTGATACAATATTTAATGTTCCATGTTATTTAGGTGCTGTAAAACCAGACCTGTGCACTGCCCCCCCCGGGGTTAAAACGGGGGGGGGCAATTCCAAAATGGGGGGGCACGGGGGGGGCAACTTTTTTGAAACGGGGTGGGGGCAATAAAACGGGGGGGGGCAAGCAGGGGGGAAAGAAAAAAAAAGAGAAAAAAAGGAGAAAAAAAGAGAAAAAAAGAAGGGAAAAGGGAAAAAGGGACAAAAAAAGCGGAAATAAGGTAAAAATAGGTCTAAAATGGCTTAAAATACATTGAAATAGGCTAAAAACTGCAAAAAATTCGCGATGATGGCGTCATCATAGGTCAAAAATGGCGTCATATTTTTAGGGTACTTTTTCATTTTTTGGCGGGGGGGGGGGGGCAATAAAACGGGGGGGGGGCAAATCCTCCAATAAAACGGGGGGGGGGCATTTTCAGACCGTGCACAGGTCTGGTAAAACTATACAAAAAATGCAATCCTAAGCCAATAATCTTTATTCATTTATGTAATATTTAAAATTTTTACGCTAGCTTATGCTCTACCTTCTATGCCCTTGTTACCACCAAAAATCCTTTCTAGTCTTATGGATTATAATTATTCTAAATCTGAATTGTTGTATAGTTCCTTAAGTTTTTTAGCAATACTTGATTAAGTAAGACTTTTTTCTTGCAATACTCAATAATCTATTTTGAATAGCAACTACTTTTTCTTGTTTTAATTATATTCTGGTTTCTAAATAAAAAAAATAAATCGTTGGTATTTTAGGTTGACAACAACAAACAACCAACAAAAAATGGAAACAACGCAAATTGATCTCTGGTGTTGGCTAAAGCAGACACATCCTACAACACTGAAGTTTTTGACTTTGGTCTTAAACCACTTGGGAAAGCAATGTAACTCACCGTGGGAAGGTTTGTTTGCTTAAGTTTTTGTATTTATTGGTTCTTATTGGGTTTTTATTCCACTGTTGGGTAAGTTTTTTATCATTACATTATTTCGGCAATTTGGTCCAGAGTGAGCAATGCTTTTCTTACCACATTGTTCTTTTCTTCCATATTGTATTTTAATTTTAAAGAAAATTTAGGAAAAAACGCCTTTAGGTCAGGAAGCCCTTTTAATTGTTGTTTTGAGCTTTTGATCGCATAAAACATTAGTTTTGACTTTAGAATTTAATTTTGGGAGAAGTTAGCAGCATAGCAGCACAATCACATGAACTAAGTGAGGAGAGAGTGAGATTTCAGTCATTCTATTTCTGTACTGTGGGTAAATGATATTTTAAAATTAAGAAGAATGTCTTGCAAGAAACTGTTGACTCCTGGATTTGTAGGGTGGGCAACTTGAGGTGCAAAAGTTAGAAAATTAGAGGGGGTTTGATGTCAAAAACAAAACATTTTAAGCCTTTTGTTTTGTTTTTTTTAAATGATACTACATTTTTTATTTTTTTAGGAAGTTAAAATAAGGTATTTACATATAAAAAGAGTTATAAAAATTGAAAAAATACTGATGTTTTTAAAAAATTTAAGTTCTTGGGGAAATTTTATGATAAAATTGTAAACATTTATAAAAACTAGTTTCAAATTTTAGAAACTCTTTCAACTGCAGCAAGCAACCTGTGTTGTTGTATCTTGGTCCAGTAATGACTTTTTTTGGTATAATGCTTTCTCAGCAGCAGCCCTGGATATAAAATAAAGGCGCCAGCATGGTCCTTGAACACACAGGATGCACTTTAAGGTAAAAGATTGCATCCAATTATCAAAATAATAAAGATGTCTTTAAATTTATGGCAGTTATGGGAATAAGGTCTTATAATAACGAAAATTCTAATACTTACCAAATCAATTTGTTCTTAAATTTTGTTATTTTTATAAAAATTTATTTTTATATTTAGAAACTCCTGTAGCTTTTTTTCTCCTTTTTTTATTTTTTTTCTTTCTCCTCTGCTTGCTCCCCCCCCCCATTTTATTGCCCCCATTTAAAAAACGTTGCCCCTTGTGCCCTCCCATTTTGGAATTGCCCCCCCAATAAAACCCCTGGGGGCAGTGCACAGGTCTGAATTTGTACTTCTATGATGCTATTTTATAAAAGTTTGTTTAAAACATCACTATTTTGTACACAATACAGTTTTACTTCTTAGAAAAAAAATCATGTTTGGTATGGTATTATGATTTTATTATCAAATACTCAGACCTGTGCACTGCCCCCCCGCGGTTAAAACGGGGGGGGCAACTCCAAAATGGGGGGCGCAGGGTGGGGCAACTTTTTTGAAATGGGGGGGGCAATAAAACGGGGGGCAAGCAGGATGAAAGAAAAAAAAGAGAAAAAAAGGAGAAAAAAGAAGGGAAAAGGGAAAAAAGGGACAAAAAAAGCAAAAATAAGGTAAAAATAGGTCTAAAATGGCTTAAAATACATTGAAATAGGCTAAAAACTGCAAAAATTCGTGATGATGGCGTCATCATAGGTCAAAAATGCCGTCATAATTTTAGGGTACTTTTTCATTTTTGGTGGGGGGGAATAAAACGGGGGGGGCAAATCCTCCAATAAAATGGGGGGGCATTTTCAGACTGTGCACAGGTCTGAATACTATTGTATTATTGTAGTGTATATTATTATCATTATCTAGTTATCATCATCATCTAATTTTTAGTAGTCGCTGTGACTTTGTTTGCCTGGTAGCCAGCTTTAAACAATTATTATTTAATTGTTAAATCATTCTGAGCTGGTGTTAGCTGCGCATATAATCTAAATTGACCGTTAACTTCTTGGCGTTAATTTCTGTGGTCGGAAGTCAGCTTGTGAGTAAATTATTATTATTTTTATGTATTGTATTGTAACAGGTAGAAAGAAGTTTGTTCTTGTGGTCTTTTGGTTTTTTTTTTCATTTAGGAATTACCATGGGGTCTTTCCTTCTGAAAAATTTCACCCAAATGTATTTTCCAACTTGGTCCCAAAAATCTGTTTTTGGGGCAGCCTCAATCTGTATCTGTGTGTAGGAAGGTCTGTTCAGTAGCCTGTAGCCTGGTCTAAAAAATAGCATTATTGGTTGGTTGGTTGAATCAGTGGCGTAGCCAGGCGGGGGGGGCGCCCCCCCCCCAAAATCTGGGGAAGCCGCATTTTTTCGTAAGGGGGACCCTTACGTTTTTTGAATTTTGGGAGAAAAATTTGTTTCTTTATATATAAATTCAGAAACATTTCTGATGCGTTCCAAAAGCATAAAAATACCCAAAAAACTGAAATTTTTCCCGCTTCACAGGAAGTGTACATTAATCATTTTGTTAGTTTTTTTTTAATTTCAATGGATTGTATCATTCAATACATAGCTAAGGCATGTGACTTTGCCTCAGATATTGAATGGCAATACTATATGGATGTTAAAACTCATATATTATAAGACATAGGTTTGATAATGGCTGTTTTAAACCCCTTAACAACGGTTTTACACTTGTGGTGTTGTCTGCCTTTCCACCTCCTCCATGGTGAAGCGTGGCAGTTTGTATAGATTTTTTTTTACTTTTAAATTATTGAGTTATAAAAATTTAATACAAATCTTAGTACATTCTAAAATCAGAAATTAATCAATATAAAATTTTTTTCCGCTACGCGGGATTTTTTTTTTTTTTTTTTTTTTTTTTTTTTTATATATATATATATATATATATATATACAGTGAAATTAATATTATCGGTAATATTTTTTGTTATTATAATTTACACCATACTCATTTGCAAATTTTAAAGATATCAAAAAATAGATAGGTGTTTTATATACAATTTCATCACTTGATAATTTTGAAGATCAAACATAATTGTGCAGAACATAGGTAATAATTTGCAGCTGGGGGGACACCCCCAGAACCCCCGGCCGACGCTTCGTGTCGTCTGACGCCGCTACGAGGCGCAGGCGGCGGCGCTGTGCACCACTTTGGTACAACTTTTTCTCCCCCCAGACCGCTCCCTCCCGAAATGAAATCCTGGCTACGCACTTGGTTGAATACCACCCATGCTGGATTTTCAGAGGCTAAAAATTAAAATTTTCTAGCGCCTCGCTAATCGCTCGGCGTCAAACTATAAAATAATTATTTAAGTACCACAATTGACCCTCAAAAACCAAAAATTTTTTCCGCTTTGTTCAGCGGTCACTTTGTATAGTATATATCTCGCTAATTATCTTGCCTAATGCTAATGCTAATTCAAAGTTAGTACAATATTTTGTATAAGTAATAAGTACTACACAGAAAGGAAAACAAACAATCATATTGGTTGATTTATGTACCTCCCCCCTTCTAAATTTTCCAGCCGCCTATAGCATTGGCTAGGATTTTTTTCATATAGGTAGGTACCCTAAAAAACAAGGGTTCGAGATGCTGCTCATGTGCTTTGGTTTACAATGTGGGTTTAGCCAAGGGGTCTGAAAGGTCTCTAAATTTCTTTTTTGTGAAATCCAGGCTCTGCCAATGTGTGCTTTTTTAACCGCTAAAAACATTAGATAATATGTTATTGGGTCAAAAACAGTGTATTATACAGCTTTATTTATGTTTATCCCTGCTTTGCTCCCCACCAAAATGAAATCCTGCGTACGTCCTGATTTAAATTAAAACGCTTTGAATTTATAGAATTCATAAAACCAAACTATACAATAATAAAAAATCCAATATACATACCAATTTTTACTTTAATTTATTGTATATTAAATATAAAAACACTTCTTAATGGTTGTTTTAACTTCGCTTTAAACTACAGTAATATGGCTTTAAATATATAAATTAGCATAATTTTTTTGTCAAAAAATACTTTCTAAAGTATGCTTAGTATAAAACCTTTTTTTTAATTTAGGTGGGAATTGTGTGGTTTTTGCACTCCAATCTGGTCGGTCACAGTTGTATTTCTTGGTTTAGGTGGTAATTGAACTGTGCTGATCAATGAAGATTATTAGGCCCACTTTTAAAGCTTGTTAAGTTATTATCAAGAAAAAAACAGCTGGTTTGGCTTTTCAAATATGCGACTGGATATTGACAATATAGGTAAAAAATGTGAATGTTTTTTTCTACTGTGTGTTTTTGTACATATAAGACCTGTGCACTGTCCCCTGGGCTTTTATTGTGGGGGGGAGGAAAATTTTTATTAAATGAAAGGTGAGCAATAATTGGGACTTATTTGAAGCAAGTAGGGTATCTGACTTAGTTTCGGCCAGGCCTTTTTTTGGCCACGAATTTAGGGTGTTAGAAAATTGGCTTATTTTTAAAACAAAAGAACTAGCACAAAAGTAACTGGATTAATGTTAAATAAATTTGCTAAAGTTTTTTATTTTTGTTTTCCTGCATTATTAACATTTTCATACAAAAATGATTTTTTTGTGATTTTTTCTTAATTTTTGCTATGTGTTTGAACTGCGTTTTGTGTTTTAACTGTAGCAAATTTAGAACAAAACACAATATAACCTTAAAATATCTTCTATTTAAAGCTCAAAATTGTTAATTTTCATGTTTTGATATTTTCTTCAAAATCACTTTGCAATGCGTTTAACTAACTGCGCATTTTAAGATTCCGTTAATTTCGGCCACCATGCCACCACACGTGAAAGAACCTGCCGTTTTTTACTTTTTTAAATATCATTGTACTATTGTATTTATAAAGATTTTTTTTGCACGTTTGAATTTTTTTTTGTCATTTTTTTTAAGCCAAAAATAAAAATTCAACAAAAAATACACATTATTAAAACTTGTTTTTTAAGGTTTTGACATAATTGTTTAAAGGCTTGCTAATAATTATTAAAGTTTGCAAATGGGAAAAATTAAGTTATATGTACCAAGAACAAAACCTAAGGATAAATTTGCAACCTTTAAAAATTTTTATTGTTGAGTTTGGCAATAGTTATAGCCAGTTTTTTCTAGGTGGCCGAAGTTAATGGCTCGCGCCTTAATTGCGGTCACTATAAAAAAAACTTTAAACCTCCATTGATCTTTAAGTGTAACAGAAATTTTAAAATTTTACACTGGAATAACAAAAATAGCTATCATTTAAATTTTAGACCAAATTTTTGGTAAATTGGAAAAACCAGAAAAAACTTATCCAAAAACATAAAAAAAGGTGGCCGAAATTAAGTCAGTTACCCTATCTCAGCCACAAGAGCAAACAGCAAGAGAATCAATAAAAGGACAGGAGGCAAATAGGGGGAAACGAAAAAAAGGAGAAAATTAAGGAAAAAAAGAACAAAAAGCGAAATTTAAGTAAAAATAGATCTGAAATGGCTTAAAATGCATTGAAATAGACTAAAAAACTGCAAAAACTTGGCGCTGATGGTGTCAGAATAGGAAAAAAAAATGGCGCCATACTTTTAAGTACTTTAGGGGCTGGGGAATAAAACAAGGGGGCACAGCCACTAATATGCCAGGGGAGGCATTTTGAAACCTGTGCACAGGTCTGTACATTAATATAGGGATAGAATGTTTTGGCGTTTTTTAGTTAATAATTGTTTCTTTATTTGTCTATAATTATTTTAAAGCATTGTTTGCTTGCTAATTTTTTTTCAAAGAATTGTATCGTAATATTATAATATTGTTATTGTTTTCATAGCATAAGTAGAATAGTCATGTAACAGACCTGTGCACGGTCTGGAAATACCCCCCTAACCCCCCAAAAAAAAAATGAAAGATATGAGAAATATCCAAATTATATTTTAGTTATAACTATTATATTTTTTACATTTTTTTTTTTCTTTTTTTTTTTCCTTTTCTCTTTTTCCTTTTTTTCTTTTTTTCTTTCTTCCCTGCCCCTCGCCCCCCCCCCTATCCCCCCCCCCCGCCCCATTGAGCCCCCCCCCCCACGGGGGGGGGACAATGTGTAATAATTATTTTATGGTATAAAAATGTTTAGACAAAATACATGGAAAATAAAATGGCTTTTGCGTTTTCCATTGTCCTCTAAGTGCTGGGAAGAAACTGGTCCTTCTGCCTTTTTTACAGGCTGTGTGTAAAACTTAGTTTTTCCGGCAGGGTTCATCACTTGGTTTATTAATCGTTCAACAGATCTCTATTATTATGCGAAATTGTAGTAAAAGGTAAGAATAGTACATCATGTTGATACAATATTTAATGTTCCATGTTATTTAGGTGCTGTAAAACTATACAAAAAATGCAATCCTAAGCCAATAATCTTTATTCATTTATGTAATATTTAAAACTGTTACGCTAGCTTATGCTCTACCTTCTATGCCCTTGTTACCACCAAAAATCCTTTCTAGTCTTATGGATTATAATTATTCTAAATCTTAATTGTTGTATAGTTCCTTAAGTTTTTTAGCAATACTTGATTAAATAAGACTTTTTTCTTGCAATACTCAAATATCTATTTTGAATAGCAACTACTTTTTCTTGTTTTAATTTTATTCTGGTTTCTAAATAAAAAAAATAAATCGTTATTATTTTAGGTTGACAACAACAGACAACCAACAAAAAATGGAAACAACGCAAATTGATCTCTGGCGTTGGCTAAAGCAATCACACCCTACAACACTGAAGTTTTTGACTTTGGTACTAAACCACTTGGGAAAGCAATGTAACTCACCGTGGGAAGGTTTGTTTGCTTAAGTTTTTTTATTTATTGGTTCTTATTGGGTTTTTATTCCACTGCTGGGTAAGTTTTTTATCATTACATTATTTTGGCAATTTGGTCCAGAGTGAGCAATGCTTTTCTTACCACATTGTTCTTTTCTTCCATATTGTATTTTAATTTTGAAGAAAATTTAGGAAAAAAACGTCTTTAGGTCAGGAAGCCCTTTTAATTGTTGTTTTGAGCTTTTGATCGCATAAAACATTAGTTTTGACTTTAGAATTTAATTTTGGGAGAAGTTAGCAGCATAGCAGCACAATCACATGAACTAAGTGAGGAGAGAGGGAGATTTCAGCCATTCTATTTCTGTACTGTGGGTAAATGATATTTTAAAATTAAGAAGAATGTCTTGCAAGAAACTGTTGACTCCTGGATTTGTAGGGTGGGCGACTTGAGGTGCAAAAGTTAGAAAATTAGAGGGGGTTTGATGTCAAAAACAAAACATTTTAAGCCTTTTGTTTTGTTTTTTTTAAATGATACTACATTTTTTATTTTTTTAGCAAGTTAAAATAAGGTATTTACATATAAAAAGGGTTATAAAAAATTGAAAAAATACTGATTTTTCTTAAAAATTTAAGTTCTTGGGGAAATTTTATGATAAAATTTTAAACATTTATAAAAACTAGTTTCAAATTTTAGAAACTCTTTCAACTGCAGCAAGCAACCTGTGTTGTTGTATCTTGGTCCAGTAATGACTTTTTTTGGTATAATGCTTTCTCAGCAGCAGCCCTGGATATAAAATAAAGGCGCCAGCATGGTCCTTGAACACACAGGATGCACTTTAAGGTAAAAGATTGCATCCAATTATCAAAATAATAAAGATGTCTTTAAATTTATGGCAGTTATGGGAATAAGGTCTTATAATAACGAAAATTCTAATACTTACCAAATCAATTTGTTCTTAAATTTTGTTATTTTTATAAAAATTTATTTTTAAATTTAGAAACTCCTGTAGCTTTTTTTCTCCTTTTTTTATTTTTTTTTCTCCTCTGCTTGCTCCCCCCCCCCGTTTTATTGCCCCCATTTAAAAAACGTTGCCCCTTGTGCCCTCCCATTTTGGAATTGCCCCCCCCCCCAATAAAACCCCTGGGGGCAGTGCACAGGTCTGAATTTGTACTTCTATGATGCTATTTTATAAAAGTTTGTTTAAAACATCACTATTTTGTACACAATACAGTTTTACTTCTTAGAAAAAAAATCATGTTTGGTATGGTATTATGATTTTATTATCAAATACTCAGACCTGTGCACTGCCCCCCCCCCCGGGGTTAAAACAGGGGGGGCAATTCCAAAATGGGGGCACAAGGTGGGGCAACTTTTCTGAAACAGGGGGGCAAGCAGGGGGAAAGAAAAAAAAGAGAAAAAAAGGAGAAAAAAGAAGGGAAAAGGGAAAAAAAGGACAAAAAAAAGCAAAAATAAGGTAAAAATAGGTCTAAAATGGCTTAAAATACATTGAAATAGGCTAAAAACTGCAAAAAATTCGTGATGATGGCGTCATCATAGGTCAAAAATGGCGTCATAATTTTAGGGTACTTTTTCATTTTTTGGCGGGGGGGGGGCAAATCCTCCAATAAAATGGGGGGAGCATTTCCAGACCGTGCACAGGTCTGAATACTATTGTATTATTGTAGTGTATATTATTATCATTATCTAGTTATCATCATCATCTAATTTTTAGTAGTCGCTGTGACTTTGTTTGCCTGGTAGCCAGCTTTGAACAATTATTATTTAATTGTTAAATCATTCTGAGCTGGTGTTAGCTGGGCATATAATCTAAATTGACCGTTAACTTCTTGGCGTTAATTTCTGTGGTCGGAAGTCAGCTTGTGAGTAAATTATTATTATTTTTATGTATTGTATTGTAACAGGTAGAAAGAAGTTTGTTCTTGTTTGTCTTTTGGTTTTTTTTTTTCATTTAGGAATTACCATGGGGTCTTTCCTTCTGAAAAATTTACCCAAATGTATTTTCCAACTTGGTCCCAAAAATCTGTTTTTGGGGCAGCCTCAATCTGTATCTGTGTGTAAGAAGGTCTGTTCAGTAGCCTGTAGCCTGGTCTAAAAAATAGCATTATTGGTTGGTTGGTTGAATCAGTGGCGTAGCCTGGGGGGGGGGGCGCCCCCCCCCCCCGAAATCCCAAAAGCCGCATTTTTTCGTAAAGCCCAATTCACACTTCAGGTTTAAGATTTACGATTTAAGGTTTTAGGTTTACGATTTACGATTTAAAGTTTAAGGTTTAAGGCTATCGATTCACACTTTTCGTTTCAGATTTAAGGTTTATACTTTTGCAAACGCATTTTTTCTCAATAATGCTTTCGGAATTGGATTTTTTAATGATAAATTTAAGCGAGCGTTTAATGGTTAAGAAACATTTATTGGCACAGAGATAGACATTAAAAGTTATTCTTGTCACAAATGATGGTATATTAACGTTCTTTTTGAAGTAATAAGAAAATCAAAATAAAACTCAAAATTTATCAGCATTTGGTTTCGATTGAGAGTTCTAAAGGTTAAGATCCTAATTCGATTTTTTTACATTGTTTTTTTTAAAGTGCCTACAAATGGAGATTTTTTTCCGTTCTTATTATTTAATACCGAAAAGTTTATTTTCAATCGTACATAATTTAGTAGTAAACTGCCACTCCTTATTTTGGTTTTTGAGGCCAGATAGTTTCATAACCCTGAGCCCAAAATGATCGAAAATTTATATCCAAAATTTATACCCCACCCCCTAGTTTTTTAGGGAGGTCGACCTGGGGTACGAAGTTTTAAAATCTAGATGGGGTCAAGTGGGGTCCGGTGTCCAAAGCAAAATAGTTTTAAGCCATAATAACTTGTTCTTTTTATAGGATAATACTACATTTTATTAAATAAAAAGCAATCTTCTAGTATAAAAAAGTACCTAAAATTCTCTCGTGGGAGGAGGGGGGGGTTCAGATTTCAAATTTTAGAAGGGGGTCAGGGGTAAAAAATTCGGAAATTCGGGGGGAGGGGGGAGGGGCAAAATTTAGGGGCTAGGGAGGTGTACCCTACCCTGCGCCCCCCTTTTTTCTCCCCTATGGGTATAACCATAGGTGAGCAGGGGAGTTTTTGGGGGATTAAAGCCCGCAAAATCCCAATCTTGCTGAAACTCCCCTCCCCTCTCCTACCTCAAAGTTTGAGGAGAATCCGGACAACTCCTCTCCTAAAATTTAGGGGTACCAGTACTAAACACGCTAAAAATTAAATTAACTTTCGAAATTTAAAAAAATTCACTGCGGATTTTATGCTAAATATTTTGGTTGTCGTGGTTTCATTGTCTCAAATAAAAAATAGGAGCTTTTTTAAAATCAATAATATTTTTAACAATATTTTTTTAGAATTTTTCATACAGACAAAAACTAATATTTGTGTGTTTTCAAAATAAAAAGCCAAAAAGTATATATCGCTTTTATTAAAAAAACGTTTTATTATTTTTGCATCGATTTGAACAGACATTGTTGTTTTCCTGATTTTTTTTTCTCCGAAACTATAGCAATAAACCGCGGAATGAATTGTATAAGAAATTTTGTAAAACGAACTTCTGTAAACAAGAACTTTGAAATTCATCAATATTTCCGACAAATGATTTCAACCAAATATTAATTTTCAAGGTTTTTTTAACGATCTTATTATATTTTATTCATTAAATATTTTATAATTCTACATTTTTCTAAAATTGATAAATAAAACTGTCAACAATTGATTTTCGTGCAATCTAAATTTTAAATTTGTCGTATAGTCAACATTTGAAGTGAACACTTTTGGTTTTTTTCTTAAACCTTAAACCAAACTTGGGACTTTGTTCCATCGTTAAACCTTAAACCTTAAATCTTAAACCTTAAATCATAAACCTTAAATCGAACTGTGAAACGTGGCTTAAATCTTAAATCTCTTCCATAAACCGTAAACCTTAAAACTTAAACCTGAAGTGTGAATTGGGCTTAAGTGTTTTAATATAAAAAATTCAATATTAGACCTAAAAACACTTATATTATTGATTTAAAAAACTTTGTTAAAAAATCGGACCCCCCTGACCCCCTAAATTTGAAATCTTGCACCCGGGGTCGACCCCCTAAAAAGTCAGGGGGGTCTGCGTCTGGACCCCCCCCGAACCCCCCCCCCTAAAAAATTTTTGTCTTCCAACCGGGGGTGGAGGTGGCCCCATACATGGGCAAGTTGGTCCGGAGTGGCGAATAGGGCGTTATATCCCAAATTGGGGGGGGGAGGTTAAAATTTCAGAAACGCAAATTTAAAATACCCATATCGTTTTTTTTTTGAGTGCATTTCACCCATATCGTTTTTCGATTTAAATAAAAAATAGATAAAAAACGCTAATTTTAGGTCAAAAAGCGCTTTCTATTGCATTTTCGAGCTTTTTACTGTTTAAAACAATCATTTTGACCTCAAAAGTTAAGTTTGGAGGCAGTAAGAAGTCATTTTAAAGACATTTTTTTTCTTTTTTTTTTCAAAATTGTGGGGTTAACCATACATGGGCAAATTAATCCGGAGTGGGGGGGGTTAAAATCGGAGAAACGCAAAATACCCATATCGTTTTTTTTCTGAAGTGCATTTTACCCATATCGTTTTTCGATTTTGAAGAAAAAATAGGTAAAAAACGCTAATTTTAGGTCAAAAAGCCCTTTTTATTGCATTTTTGAGCTTTTTATTGCTTAAAACATTCATTTTGACCTCAAAACTTAAGTTTGGAGGCAGTTAGAAGCCATTTTAAAGGCATTTTTTTTTCTTCATTTTTCCAAAATTGGGGGGGATTAACCTTTTCTCCCTCCCACTTCTGAGGGGGGGTTAAACCCCCCTTCTCAGAATTCGGGGGGGGGGTTAACCCCCCCAACCCCCCCCCCCGTGCCCATGTATGGTTTTAACCCCCCTCCACTCCGCACCAACTTGCCCATGTATGTTTCAGACCACTGGCTACACCCACACTGTAAACCAAAGCACATGAGCAGCATCTTGACTCCATTTTATTTAGGGTACCTACCTACCTACCTATATGAAAAAAATCCGAGTCAATGCTATAGGCGGCTGGAAAATTTAGGAGGGGGGAGGTACATAAATCAACCAATATGATTGTTTGTTTTGCTTTCTGTGTAGTACTTATTATTTATAAAAAATATTGTACTAACTTTGAAATAACATTAGCATTAGGCAAGATAAATAGCGAGATATATGTATGTATACTATAGAAAGTGACCGCTGAGCGAAGCGAAGCGGAAAAAATTTTTGGTTTTTGGGGGTCAATTAAGCCCGGTTCACACTGAGGTGGCAATGTCACCGGTGGGAATGCCACCGCCACCGGTGGGAATGCCACCGGTGGCATAGCCACCGCTAGGTTCACACTGGGGTGGTATTGCCACCGCCAAAGAGCATTTTGTTCGCGTGTAGAGCTAAGAAAAAATTTTTTTTATTCTTTTTCATTATTTCCCAGTTGTTTGCCTGGTTAATTCTGTCCATGTATGTTTTTTATCGCTTGTAATAAAGTTCCGGACGGTTCCGAACTTGATCAGAAGTTCATCCGATTCAGTAGCCATATTTTTATTTCTAAAAAGTGGTCGAAGAAACATTAACGAACTTAAAAGTTTTCTTTTTAATTAATATAGGTAAACGATTTTGTTTTTAGATTTTTTTAATAATTTTGTTTTTAAATTGTTTACTCTTTTAACCTAACGCCGCGCAATAAATTATATTAGAAACTGCGCAGCAGAAAAATTTGCAAATCTTTTATTAATGCATAAAAAATTGCAAATTCATATTCAAGCACTTTTCCATGCTATGTATGTACGTGTGTTTAAAATTCGTAAAAACTACTTAATTTTTTTCATAAAAGATCATTGGTTTTTGTTTGTTTTGTTGAACACGTTTTTTGCTATATAATTTTTTCATTTATGCAATTTACGCGTTTTCACGCGTTTTTCTATTTACACCGCAATATTGTTTGTCGGTTTTGCTTATACAATGAAAGCGTCTATGTAAAAACCGTAATATTTTCATTGATTTTTTTAACAATGCGCGCGTTCCCATGCGTTTTTTTTTCTTGAGAGAGCTGCCACCGATGACGGAGTTGTGGATCGAACACAACAGCGGTGGCAATGCCACCTCGCGGTTGCATTGCCACCGCAATGTGGCATTGCCACCTCAGTGTGAACACGTCATATGTTTAACGTTGAACACAACAGCGGTGACAATGCCACCGGTGGCATTGCCACCTCAGTGTGAACCGGGCTTTAGGGTACTAAAATTATTTTATAGTTTGGCGCCGAGCGATTAGTGAGGCGCTGAAAATTTTAAATTTTTAGCCTCTAAAACCCCCAAATTTTACTATTTGGTGAACATTTCGGGGGGGGGGCGGCGGCCCCTCCCGCCCAACCACTATCCCTATTTTTCCCCTGTCCGACCGTTTCGGGGGGGGGCGGCCGCCCCGCCCCCTGGATACGTCCCTGATGTGTTTATAAGTCATTTTGAAGAATTTGTTTTCTTAAAATGGGGAGATTAACCTTTCTTCCTTTCCCACTCTGAAGTTTGGGCGGTTAAGCCTTCTTTTCGAATTTAAAGGGGTTAACCATCTTCCAACCGTAGGTGGGCAGGAGAGGAGGTTTGGGTTCCCCGGAAAAAATCTTTCAACTATCAACGCCACTTAAAGTTTGGGAGTATCCCAGATACCTCTTTGAAATATTGTGGTACTTTGCGCCCGTACTGAGCACATTTCCCGCTCGCGCTTGCCCCCCCCCCTCAATTTTCACTGGTACTAGTACCAAAAATATATAATATACCGAAAAATATGGAAGTCCTATATAAAAAAGTAAGTCAAAGTGGCCATTATAATGAGATTCTATATTTAAATGGCACCCTTCATTATAATGGCATAGTAGTCGTTTTAATTCCGCGAGTTAAAATAGAGAGAAAGCCATTATAATAGCCATTTATTGATTTAATTTCACTTCATATTATATATTCACAAGTGTAATACTGTCAGGGCCGCACGAGTTTCCCCGCGTCCGTTAAATATTGTCCGACGGGGAGAAACTCGTGCGGCCCGACATTATTACACTTTTAAGTATATAATGTATGAGGTGAAATTAAATCAATAAATGGCTATTATAATAGCTTCCTCTCCATTTTAATTCGCCGAATTAAAATGTCTACTATGCCATTGTAATGGAGGGTGTCATTTAAATGGAAAGGCTCATTATAATGGCCTACTTTTCTGTACTTTTTTATATAGGAGTTGCACATTTTTCGGTATATTATATAATTTTGCTAGTACTACATAGTACAAAAAGCACTTGAAATGGGGTATTTGCTTGGGGATATCTTCCTAAAACTTTTTAGTATACCCAAACCAAATACCTCTCGAGTATGGTAGTAGAGGTATAATTTGTAAACTATATTTTGTTACACACACTAATACAAATTTGTCATAAACACTTTTTTATGCACGTTTTAAAAAATGACAAATTTTAAATCAATATAAAGCAATGGTTTTAAATGCTTTTTTTAAAAAATCGAATGCCCAGTTCTTCCCAGATTAACCCGCTCCTAGATATAGGTTAACAGACCTGGGGTCGCATTCTGACGCAACACCGACTGTTTACCCCGTTAAATCCATTCCAATAAAAAAAAACAAATATTATTTATTTCAAAGTTATATATTTGTATTAATTGTGCCCTAATTTTCCAGAAATTTCAATAAATTGGTTAAAATGAAAAAAAGTCATTTAAATTATTTATTATATTGTCTCAACGTAGTATATATATATATATATATATGTTAAGTATATATGTTAAGTTTTTTTTTAAAATCCAAAAAATAAAATTTGAACAGCGGCTCATGACAATGATTTTAGATAAAGGCAATGGTAAATGCACCTATTTTATTTTTTATTAAATTAATCCTACGGGAGAAAATATTTAACCACCTGTCGAGTTGGATAAATTCTTATTCTTAAAACAATAGAAAAAATTTAACCCGACTTTTACCTAGATAAAATTGATTTTTCACTCGCATCCTGAAGCACGTAAAAAAAGTTAAACCGGGGTAAATTTTAACCGCGCGTCAGAATGCGCGCCCTAAGGTCGCATTCTGACGCGCGGTTAAAAGTAACCCCAGGGTAACTTTTTTACGTGCTTAAGTAAGGATGCAAGTGAAAAATCAATTTTGCCTAGGTAAAAGTCGGGTTAAATTTTTTCTATTGTTTTAAATTTTTTCTATTGTTTTAAGAATAAGAATTTATCCAACTCCACAGGTGGTTAAATATTTTCTCCCGTTGGATTAATTTAATAAAAAATAAAATACGCGCATTGATTAAATTTTTTATTTTGCGCGAGGTGGTTTTGCAGGCGCGAGTAAAAAATTTAAAAAAAAATTCATTGCAATCATTTTCTGTCCCATATGCGGCAGGTTTATTTATTTACAATATATATTTATTTTTGTTATTTTCATTGAAATGGATTTATCGTGGTAAATATAAGGGTTTCTTCAGAATGCGACCCCTGTGCACAGTCTGGAAATGCCCCTCCCCCGTTTTATTAGAAGATTCCCCACCGCACAAAAATAAAAAAAGTACCCAAAATTTATGGCGCTATTTTTGACCTATTATGACACCATTATCGCGAAATTTTTGCAGTTTTTACCCTATTTTAGTGCATTTTATGCCATTTTAGGCCTATTTTCGCTTTTTGTTCCTTTTTTTCTTTTTTCCTTTTTTTCTCTTTTTTTTCTTTCTCCCCTGCTTGCCCCCGGTTTTATTGCCCTCCACCCGTTTAAAAAAAATGGCCTCCCGGTGCCATTTTGGAATTCCCTTCCCCCCCCCAATAAAACCCCTGGGGGAGGGGCTATCCTCAGGTCGGGTTAATTCACCTTTTTAGTTAAACCATCCCCAGCCCCTCCAGTTTTTTGAGGTAAGCTTATTGATTTTAAAACCATAATTTAATCCATTTAACTTCAACCTTAAAACCATTGAAATGATAAATTTTGTTTAGTTGAAGAAAACTTTTACTTTCTCGGACACGGCCTTTTTGGTGTTTTGCCGCGAAACGGGTCAATTTGCGTGCCAGGTAATAATTGATTTGTTTTATAATATTAAAATAGCTAAGATCCGTATCTACACGCTGATAAAAGTTTTGTATAATTATATACAGCTACTGACCATAGGTGGGCAGCAACTAGGATTTTGGGGGGAGGTATGCGCGACCCCCCGAATTTTGGGAGGTTAGTGTCCCGAAAATTTTTTTGGGGTATACGCTAAATACCCCATTTATAGCGTTTTTAGTACTGGGACCCCCCAAATTTTAGGGGGGGTGTCCGGGGTACACCCAAATTTTAAGGGGGGGGGGGGTGTGTTGGCTATAGTCGGGATTATTGGGGGTATAACCCCTTCAACCTCCCTCCATCCCGCCCACCTATGCACTGACGTTAGCAAGACATTTTATTGCTTAAATCTGCACGACGCACATAGGTCACCGACCTTCGACGGCTCAGGGGGGGGGGTCCACACCCCGGGGTGTGGAGGTTTTTGACCTATAGGGGGGGGGGTCACACCCCGGGGTGTTTTTTTGAAAAAAAGCAGGGGGGGTGGTCACACCCCGGGTACCATTTTTTTGACCAAAATTGACAATTTTTTGACGAAATTTGACCATTTTTTAAGCATTTTTTGGGATTGTCTAGTTAGGGGGGGTGGTCAAAAATGGGCCTTAGGGGGGGGGTCAGGGGTTCAAGGGGTCGATGGGGGGGGAGGGGTCAAAAATGGGCCTTAGGGGGGGGATAGGTCTCAGAGGCCGTAGGGGGGGGGGGGTGACCCCCCCCAACACCCCCCTCCCCTTCGGTGACCTATGACGACGCATATATAATAAATGACAATAGATGATATGATATAATAGATGACAATAGATGTCATACCCCAGGGACAAATCTTTGAAATACCGGAGATAAGTATGATTGTAGGAGTAAGGTTTTTTAAATCGCTAAAAAAAAACCTTTATATGTTTTGTGTTAAATTTACCAAAAAGACAAACTTTCATGTTTTTTTTTCAAGTTGGCAGAGAGAGCGGTGAGTCAAAGGTGGGAGTAGTAAGGATGCACCGGTGGGTGTTAAGCACTGGCGCTAGGATAAAGTTTTAATCAACAACCCGGTGTACGTGTAACCTTCATATTCTGGCACTGGCGGTGGCGGTGTCGGTGCCTTGACACTATTAATGGAAATAGCGGCACAAGTGCATATATCCAGTAACGAAGGGAATAGGTTATAAGTATTCAGGGGGAGGGGGTTTTACCCCCTAAAAACCTCGAAACAGCCGACACCCCTCCTTAAAATCTAGGGGTATCCCGGACAACCCTCTACCTGAAATTTGAGGGATCTCATTACTAAAAACGCTAAAAATGGGGGTATTTGAGGTATACCCCAAAAAAATTTTTGGGACACCTCCTTCCAAATCTCGGGAGTCGGGTATGCACCTTTCCCCAAAATCCGGGAAGCTGCACACCTATGGTCATGGGCATAGGTGGGCAGGGGGGGTTGGGGGGGTTATACCCCCCAAAATTTTGGATTTTGCTGACACCCCCCCTTAAATTTGGGGTAGTCGGGGACACCCCCCCCCAAATTCGCCTCCCAAAGAAAAATTTTTAAGTGATATAAAAGGACTAAAAAATTTTTCCGCGCTTCGCGCGGAGTGTTTATTACCTTATTTCCCCGTTCATTACCTTTTATTACCTTTAAATTCCCCCGCTACGCGGGCAGTTTAAATTTCCCCGCTACGCGGGCAGTTTAAATTGGCAATTTATCTTAGTTTTTCAATTGCAAATCGATTATCCCATTCAGTAGTTAAGGCATACATGTTTAATAAAACTACTATAAACACTATTATCCTTTTTTTAACGTTTTAAACACATGTTATAAATGTATAGTATAGCTATAAAAAACCTTAAATTTTGTAATTAGTATCATTTGGAATAAAAATTTCTAGTGTATTTTAGCGCCTCAAATTATAAATTTTCTCCTCCGGGGGGCATTGTTTTCCTCGAACCCCCTGACTGAATTTTTAAGATCACAGAAAATTATGTAGAAATTAGGTAAAAAACCAAAAGTAAAATGTATGTTCACGCGATCATCAGAAGACGATTTTTAAGCCGTTTTTAGTATATATTTTAAAAAATTTTCGCCTCCGGCAACTGGGGGGACACCCCCAGACCCCCCGGCCGACGCGGCGCAGGCGGCGGCGCTTCGCGCCGCTTTGACAACACTTTTTCTCCCCCCCCCCAGACCGACGCCCCTGAAATAAAATCCTGACTGCGCCACTGCACATTATTATTAAAACAATTAAAAAAATAAAATTTTGTAAGTTGCAATAAGGTCTTATTTTAATCTTACACAGTTTTAAAGCATTTATAGGCTTGTTTTCGTTTTTTTACGCGTTTTAAGCTAATTTTAACGCAGCGCGAAAATATTGGGTACACCCCCCCTCAAAATTTGGGTCTTGCTGGACACCCCCCCTAAAATTTGACCCCCCCCCCCTATACCCCCCCAAAATCCGAGAGGCTGCCCACCTATGGTCATGGGCGTAGCCAGGATTTCGGAAAGGGGGGTCCAACCTTGAACAAAATTTCGTAAAGGGGGGTCCAGGGGGTCCAAATTCTAAAAGTTTCCGCTCTTCGCGTGGAGTGTTTATTCATTTGTTTTGCCACATACTTCATTATTTTCCATTATTCATTAAAAATAAATCCATAAAACAAAGAAAAAAAATTACAAACGATTTGATACTTTAAAATTTTCGATTTCCAAAACATTAACCACTAAAAAATGAGTACATTGAATTACAGCTGAGTAATGCAAAGTAAAAGAAAATATTTGTAAAATTACTTCCCCTAACCTTGATATTGTTAATCTGACTATATAAAAATCTAAAAGGGGTCTAGCGTGGTTGTATTAAGATTACTAAACAAAGTGACACAAATTTAGAAGTGGAGACAATTAAAACATTAAGAATGGGGTGGATCCAGCATGGTCATACAAAGATTACAAAAGAAGGTAACACAAATTTGGAAATGGAGACCTATTAATCGAGTGCTAAGGGGAGCGGAGCGCGAGAAAATTTTTTTAAAAATGGCCTTCTAAACCCCCAAACCCTTTGGCGACCCAAAAAGGGGGTCTAGTCTAACCCTAAATTTTTCCCTTTGCCGTCCCAAAAGGGGGGTCTAGACCCCCTGGCTACGCCCATGCCTATGGTATGTATAGGGGTACCTCAAAAATGGGTATCATAGACATCTTAGGAGGGTTGCCGTCAAGAAAGAGGGCAGGATATACCCGTACCCCCTTCTCCTGTAAACTAACACGTGTTCATAGGGGGAGGGTTCAGTGCACAAACGTAACAATACTACAATTAGCTTTGTTTAATTAATTTTATCTTTTATTTTAGGTTTTTGGTGAGGAAGTTCTTCCGGAACCGGTTGGTTTTGTAAGTTTCTTAGCATAATTTTTTCATTAAAGTTAAAAAACGTTGAATATGAGTTTAAAAAGAGAAATTGTCACGTCAGTGCCGTCCTTTTTGCGGTGCCAAACTCCTGGTAGATAGGGTACTTGACTTAAATTCGGCCAGCCTTAATTCCGGCCGTCGGCTGCTATTTTTGTCAACCGCAAAGTTGAATGAATAAACTGCATATAACTATAAAAGACCGTAATGTCTTCTATTTAGCCATACGCAGTTTTCTTTTTTTTCATTTCATAATTTTGCGGTTGGTAAAAATACCAATCGGTGGCCGAAATTATGGCTGGCCGAATTTAAGCTAGACCCTACATTTTCTAAGTTTTATATTGATTAAAATTCTTAGGCTTTTATATTATGTTATTCAAAAAACCTATAAAAAAGTAAAAGAGTATTAAAGAACCAGAATCTAAAGCTGGAAATCTTTACTGTTGCCTTATTTATTTACTTTAAAATTTATTACAATGGTTTAAAAGTTTTTTTTTGCATTGTTTACACTATAATTTCTTATTGTTACTGACGCGTTGCCCTGAAAACTGGCACCCATTATTTCCCAGTTCCATTAATTTTTTTATCGTTTTTGTAAGCTAATATTAAAATTCAATAAATTAGACGCGTACCTTCAAGGAAAATTGGAATTATCGCGTTTCTTCGGTTTTAAAGCGACATAATTCTTAGTATTAAAAACACGCTGCAAATATTTTGTTTCATAATATTAAAAACAATGCAACAAATATTTTGTTTCTACTTGTGTTGTTTTTTCCTTCTTTTTTCAATTTGTTTTATTGTAGGCTGACGAAGAGGAGGTGGTTCGATGGTTTTCCGGAAAACATGAACTCTCAACTTCGGCCTTAGACGAGGTAAGTGCCTTCTTTAATAAAAAACAATGTAATCTAAACCCTGTAAAAAATGATTGACTGGGAAAGATTTTCAGGTGAGCTAACAGTATTATTGATTTTATTAGTGTATAGAAATTCAAATTAGCTATATATTAATATTATTATCGTCTGAATTAGTGTTATTGCCGGTGCCTCCATAAAACATCACATGGCGGCCATTTAAAGCCAAGAACTTTTGTAACTAGCGAACTTCTAAAGCTTATTTATGATGGAAATATTTTTTAAATTAATTTTATTCGCATTTTTATGACTATTTATTGTTAAAGTACGTTTTGAGAAAAAAAATTTCAGAAAATCGCCGTTACTACGGTAAAATGAGCCACTGTCATTATAAAATACACATGACTGTGACTCATTCTGTAATTAATAGGGTTCTATTTTAAATTTAAAATGAGTCACATGCACACATATTTTATACGAACTGTAGCTGTGGCTCATTTTGCCGTAGTAACGACGAAATAATCTGTGACATTACTTTTTAATTATGCATAAAATTAGAATCGAAAATGGGCGGAGCTCTGAAAGATCCGCCAAAATGATCCAAAATTGAAACATCCGCAAAAAAAGACGGAGCTCCGCTCCAAAGCTCGAAGTTCCGCGAAACATCAGTAGTCTGAATCAACCTTACCGTTAGTGAGATATGCTCGCCTAAAGATTTTCCAGTCTCAAACATTTTTGAACAGACTTTAGGTAGTTGTGTATTGAAGATTATAAAAAATGTCTGGTTCAATAGGTAACTGCTTAAAATTGTAATAGATTCTGTAACGGGTACGTAAAATAGGTATTTATAAGATACTGTCGAAACTTGATTTAGTTAATCGTTTAGTATGTGCACAGAAAACCTTTGATGAAGATGTCTTTGAAACGAAAAAAATTCGTTTAAAATTAATATTAGTGTATTACCAGGACCAGTGGCGTGCCTAGGGGAAGAGGGGTGGCCGCCCGGCCGCCCCCCTCCCCCGAAATCCGGCGAAGCCGGATTTTTTCGTTAGAGGGGAGCCTTACGTTTTTTTTTTAAATTTTGGGAGAGAAAAAATTTTTTCTTTAATATTAATACAGAAACTTTCCTGATGCTTTCCAAAAGCATATTAATAGTCAAACAAGCAAAATTTCCCCGCTACGCGGGTAGTTTAAATTGACAATTTATCTAAGTTTTTCGATTACAAATCGATTATCCCGTTCAGTAATTAAGGTATACAGTTTAATAAAACTACTATACTATTATCCTTTAATTAACGTTTTAAACACATGTTTAAAATGTGTAGGTATAAAAAACCTTAAATTTTGTAAAAAGTATCATCTGGAATTAAAATTTCTAGTGTATTTTAGCGCCTTAAATTAAAAATTTTCTCCCCCGGGGCCATTCTGCCACCCAGACACCCCTTCAGGGTTAGTAGTGCCCCCCAGACCGACCCCCCGCCAAACCGACCCCCCCAGACCCCCCCCCCCCCGAAATGATATCTTGGGCACGCCACTGACCAGGACTGATATGGAAATCTCAAATAAATCGAACCGTTTCGTTAGGGATGTATTTCTACCCCAAATATGATACTGCGTAGCTAGTATGTCGGCCTGCACACTTATGCAAGCAAATCATTTTAGTAAAACCTACTCAGTATCAGAAGCATTCCTCTTTTTAAAAAAAATTTACCGTTCTAGAAGAAGGTTTTCGAGTATAAACCCCAAATAGTTTTCGATAGTGATAATTTTATATTACACAGAGAGCAAACCTGTGCACGGTCTGAAAATGCCCCTCCCCGCTTTATTAGAGGATTTGCCCCCCCCCCCCCCCGTTTTATTGCCCCACCCCCCCCGCAGAAAAATGAAAAAGTTACCCAAAATCTATGACGCCGTTTTTACCTATTATGACGCCATCATCGCCAAATTTTGACAGTTTTTAGCCTATTTCAATGCATTTTAAGCCATTTTAGACCTATTTTTACCTTATTTTCGTTTTTTTTTGTCCCTTTTTTTGCTTTTTCCTTCTTTTTTTTAACTTTTTTCTCTTTTTTTCTCCTTTGCTTGGCTTCCCTTTTATTACCCACTCCCTTTTTCAAAAAAGTTGCCCCCCGTCCCCCCTATAGATGAACACGGTCAAAAAGCTAGGGGGTGTTTAACCCGGGTAAATGACAATCAAAATCTAGGGGGCGGGTCGAACCCCCCCTAGCTTTCTAGGGGGGTCGACCTGAGGTGGAAGATTTTGAAACCTAGAGGGGGTCAAGTGAGGTCCAATTTCCGAACCAAAATACTTTTAAACCATTAAATGTTTAATAATAGTTTTTTTATAAGATAATACTACATTTTATTGAATAAAAAGCGATATTGAGGTATAAAAATGGTGGAAAAACATAAATTTGTGTTAATAATTCACGTTTTTGGAAGTAAATTTAGTATAAAAAAAGTACTTCAAATTATCTCGAGAAGGGAGGGGGGTTCAAACTTCAAAATCTAGAGAGGGGTCAGGGGTAAAAAATTCGAAAATTTGGGGGGCGGGGGCCCTCAGGATTTTTTCTAGGGGGGAGCCAAAATTTTGGACCCCCCAGAGAAAAAAAAATCAGGGGGCCCCCCTTCCCCCCCCCCCCAAAGCTTGAGAGCGGTCCGGCCTGACCCCCCTAGCCAGGCTGACCCCCACATCCCGACCCATTTGGAAGTATATTTTTTTATTAACTGTCAAAAACATGGTTTTTTAGTTAAAAACAGTTTAAACACACTTTTTAAGCCTAAAAAAGCTGTTTTAATACATAATATTCAATATTAGACCTAAAAACACTTAAATTATTAAATTAAAAAAATTTTGTTAAAAAAATTGGACCCCCTGAGCCCCCTAAATTTGAAATCTCGCACACGGGGTCGACCCTCCTAAAAATCCAGTGGGGTCCAGACATACATGGGCAAGTTGGTCCGGAGTGGGGGGGGGGTTAAACCCCAAATTAGGGGGGGGGTTAAAATCCGAGAAACGCAAAATACCCATATCGTTTTTTTTTCTGAAGTGCATTTTACCCATATCGTTTTTCGAATTTGAAGGAAAAAAGGGTAAAAAACGCTTATTTTAGGTCAAAAAGCCCTTTTTATAGCATTTTTGAGCTTTTTATTGCTTAAAACATTCATTTTGACCTTAAAACTTAAGTTTGGGGGCAGTTAGAAGTCATTTTAAAGACATTTTTTTCTTGATTTTTCCAAAATTGGGGGGGTTAACTTTTTTTCTCCCCCCCCCCACTTCTGAGTGGGGGGGGTTAAACCGCCCTTCTCAGAATTTGGGGGGGTTAACCAACCAAACCCCCCCCCGTGCCCATGTATGGGTCCAGACCCCCTGGACCCCCCTTCTCCTAAAAAATTTTGGCCTTCCACTCGGGGGTAGACCCCCCTAGCGGACCCGACCAAAAACACCTATGGGTGGACCCTACCCCCCCCCCTTTGTTTATCTATGCCCCCCCGTTTTGGAATTGCCCCCAATAAAACCCCAGGGGGGCAGTGCACATGTGTGCAGAGTATCGAAAGGCTTTTGTCCACAAGAAAAATGGTCAGAAAAAAATATATGGCAGAATATTTTAATTGAAATAAATTTGTTCGAAAAATTAAAACACGTGCGGTTTTTGTTTTTTTATATTTATTTGATAGTTTGCCAAAGTAATACACCCGTTTTCTTGTGTAATTTTTCGTGTGAATAAAAATACATTTAAGTTTTCTTTATTATTTCGATTATTAATTCCTACTGTAGAAGATAATAATTTCGGCGCGACAGAGACACACAGGACTGTAATTATTGTTCACGGGATTATAGTGGCGTTTTAAAATTGATAAAATAATGTTTTACATAACCAGAAATAACCTATAATTAAACCTTGGTAAGAGCTTTGTTTTAAAATTTTTGACTATAACTTTTCGAAAACATTGTAGTTCTTGACGAGTTATTATTAGTAGCTTGCGTAACATTCAATTCCCGGTATTTTTAAAATAATTTTTTTTTCACCAGTCGGTATTATTAAGTAGGTGAGAAAACTTCAAAGAGTTGGAAAATTGTCAAGATTTACTCTGAGAATACAATTATAGCCTATGGTAATGTTCTTTTATTTATTTTGCGGTCATCTTCAAAGTATTAGAAAGAATTGAATAACTTTAGGCTTAAACCGCTTGCGTAATTTTTTTCAGCGCAAAGAATGTAGGGAAAGAAAAAATCTTATGTCCCGCCTAGGGAAAATTCAGGAAAATTATCATTTTTTTAATTTTTTTAAATTGCGGGGGAACTAGTGAAGAAAGGTTGGACAAAAATCAAGTGTTGAAAATATAAAAACTAAAAATTTTTTTTGAAAGTTGGAATTTCAAAATTTTTAAAGGTGCTGGGAAATGAGTCTTATGTCAAGAACTAGGGAATTATAAAGGGAGAGGAGGTTACCTTCTAGAAACACGATGGGTTATTTATTGCCTCTTCTATGGTCCTACCATCGAGAGCGCTTATGCTTTTTATTTTTGTTGTAAAAACTACAAACTAGTGATGGGCAGTTCCGGTTCCGGATGTTCCGGGCAAAATTTGGAATTCCGGTTTCGGTTCCTGTTCTGGATTTTCGGAAAATCTCAATTCAGATTCTGGTTCCGGTTCCGAGAATTTCTCAGTCTTATAGGCAGTTCCTGTTCCGATGTTCCGGGAAAAATTTGGAATTCCGGTTCCGGATGCTGTTCTGGATTTTCGGAAAATCTCAATTCCGGTTTCGGGGTTTCCGCAGTTCCGCCCATTACTACTACAAACGTCACTTTAGAGATAATTTTTTATTCTTTAAAGGTCTTCAGCAGAAATCATTTGATTTGATGTAAACTAAGCAATAAATTTTAACACAAACTATAGTTTTTTTGAATTTTTTGCATTCAAAACTTTTTTACTGACTTGAAAAATTTATTTCAGAATATAAGGTTTTTGTGCAGGTTTTCTAGTTTATAAACAAGTTTTTCCGAAGAAAACAAGTATTAATTTGTTTTTTGTTTATTTTGAAAACAGAAATGATAAATTATAGAATTCTCAGTATTGCGATTTTTTTATTTTGCCACCTGTTCCATCGTTTCCAATAGAAATTAAGGCAGAATTTAGACTTGAAATTTATTGCGAGTGAAAATTATTAAATTTAAAGTTGTTTCTGTAAGTCATCATAAATAGACTCTTCGATAGACAAGTAAGGTATTTCGTATATTCAAAGCAGCAGTGTTTTTCTTTCGGAAGCTAGTAATGCGCTGTGTGATTCTTATATTTTTGAAAGTACCAGCTCGGAGCACAATATTTGTGCATTCGGAAGTTGCAGAGTTTCAAATACAGGTAGTGTTCTTTATTAAAAAAGAGTTGAATTAAGTGTATGTTTTCATTATGATTTTAATTTACATTTAGTGTTTAGGGTTAAGTTAGGTTTATTCAAAATTGAGGCTCTATTTGTACTAACTAGGCTGTCTTGTGTGTCTAATATTGTTTCTTATCACGGAAAAAATATTTTGAAACTTTAATTCCAACACAAAAATTATTTTTAGAGACTCAAATTGAGAACAGCCTTTTAAATATTCTTCTGAAGCATAGTTGATTGTTTAAACTCTATTGATTGACTAAAAACATAATCCATGTATTAATGTACTGAGATACACTATTTTATTAAAAAATGGCGTTGTTACAAAAAATTTCGTTCCAGAATCTGCCTTAAAAAGAAAGTAGATGAAAAAATTTGGTGGTCAATTTAAGATTAACAAATGAATAGGATGAAAAATACTAATATTTAAAAGTAAAAATGGGGTATAATTAACGAATTAAAATTTTGCGACGTGGTGTTTGTGATTTTGTTTTGATAACAAAAAGCCTGTGGGACTTTCTTACCTTGCTTCACTTTTTCTAGTTTTTTTAATTTTATTTGGTCTTCTTTTAGACGCACAAATATCACTTCTTGACTTGGTGTACATATGTGTTTTTTTATTAAAAAAATCGTGTTTTTTTTCAGACGCACAAGCACCGTCTCTTGGGTTTACGTCCCAGCGCCCTCTCCGTCAGTCCGCGACGGAAGAACTCCAAGTCGAAAGAACCCAAAAGCAAAGAGCCCCAACCGTCCACTTCAGATCAGCAGGAACCCCACCGCCGCCCTCCCGACTGCGGGGAGCAGTGCACTCTGATCCCCATTAACGCCAAGCGAGGACTGGTCGCCGTGCTCTGCGTTTATCACAGGGATGACGAGTGAGTTCGTTTGTAGTTTGGTTTGCTTGTGCGGACCCAAAGGGAGTTGAAACACAAAAAGGCAAATAAGTCTCAGTAAAAAAAGTTTTTAGATGGGGTTCAAATTGGAAAAACATCTACTAGTAGGTGTGTGTTAACATTTTTTCACACTTAGATATCCTGATTTTAGGAGTTAAATATATATACGTGAGAAATTTTCGTTTTGGTTACTACTGCGCCCCATTGAAAGTCGGCGTAAACCCCGGTGACAAATAACAAGAGAACCCGTTTTATCTGGAAACAACAGATTTTCTTAAAATTTAAAGTTTTCATTATTAAAAAGAGATTTTTAGCCTTCTGAACATTTTTAGGTAACGAGCCCTCCTTTTTCGTCAGACAAACCTGACATGTGTGCCTTGAAGCTGTATAAAAGTATTTATTTTGCATAAAGCAGGACACGCAAGGTCAAAGTTACTTAGCACTAACTGCGCAAGCGCAACCAAATGCTATATATAACAATATTAACGAATAATGTTATCACACTAAAATGTGGCTCAGTCCGGACTCGATCCAGGGACCTTCACTAAGCACGATGTACATTCTCCCACTGCCTCACAACCTCCAAAATACTTTATGTAATTCATTGATTTGGCCGAATCGGGTCCCCCGAAAAAAAAAAGGGAATCGGGTCCCCCGCAAAGTGAAAAGGATCCCCCACATAGTGAATCGGGTCCCCCGCAGAGGGAATCGGGTCCCCCTCAGAGAAAACGTAAACAGTAGGTCATTCACAAATAACGTTGACAACGTTTGATGTTTATAACATAATAACAAGAATTTATATGTAACAGTAAAGAATGTAAGACTTAGAAAACATGTTTAAGATAACAGATCAATTTCATACTGTGCAATTGCAGAAATATTTCTATTCTAAGTTTAAACTGAAGAAATACAGTTTTATATAAAGATCATGATACAAAAAGCGGAAAAAACGAGTGAATACGACTGTATATACAGTCCATTAGTACCGCAGTAGGTGTACAATAATACCTAAATTGCAGTGCAAACAAAGAAAGAGTTCGTATATTCACTAATCCTTTGAGTGTTTTGTAGTATGTTATGTAGGTATTTCTCTGTTCATTATTATATGACATTGTTCGAATTCGCAACGTTACTGTCGGTTGTAGTTTTTGTGCTGTGGCAAAAAATATGATTGAAATAAGTATTCCAAATTTTATTTGGTTGCGACCACACATTTAAATTAACTGGTTAGAAATTCCCGCCTTCATTATGGAACATGTACATATGAACAAAACAAAGCGGTCACACATTCTGGGCTAATATACCAAATTTAACATTTTGTCATATTTTTGTGTTATATTTAAGTGTGTTTCTTTGATGTTTTACATTTTAAAATTATTAAGTATTTATTTCCCAATGGTTCCTAATAAAAATTAAAAGCAACAA
Organism: Microlaimidae sp. YZB2_3; assembly: GCA_030248175.1. Taxonomy (NCBI): domain Eukaryota; kingdom Metazoa; phylum Nematoda; class Chromadorea; order Desmodorida; family Microlaimidae; species Microlaimidae sp. YZB2_3. Next base: position 44,901 of record JASAMX010022075.1, read on the forward strand.
ATTAAGTTCATACGCAGTCATAAATTTTCGTGGATCTGACTGTTCCATGTATATGTAAATTTTGGATGTAAATTTACATGGATGTGTTTTCTAAAAATTTGAAGAAATATGAAAAGTTTTACAAAATTTGAACGAAATTTTAAAACTGGATTGATTATGGACTTTAATTTGTTAATTTAACGATTTATTATGATCCGTACAGGAAATATAAAGTTATTAAAGTTTAAAATGCGAATAATTAAAAACACCCTGTATCAGCAAGAATAGTAGACAAGAATAGACTCGCTATAAAATCAGACTGACATAATATTTTCTGAACCAGATTTTTTTTGGATTACGGTTGAAGTAGTATGGTTTTTATAAATTTATAGATAATGGATTAGTTTTTTATGGTTAATATTATTACAGTTTCACAAAATGAAAAATATAAATAAGAACCGAGAATGATAAAATGTCACCCTCCCATCATGTGTAGTGAAAATGGGCGACTTTGGGCCGGTCGAGGAGGCCAAAGTTTTAAGTATAGGTGGTGGCACTGGCCAAATTTCCCATCCCCTAATTCATTACCAAAGTGTCCAACTTCCAGGCGCGGTACTTAAAGGAGCACTGTCACAAATCAAATTCCTATAACGCCCGAACCGGACTGCTCCTTTAATACTGAACCGATTCAGTTGAAATTTAAAAATGTTGTAGCCTTGTAGTGGAGCACTCTAAATACCGAAATTGAGTTAGGTAGGTTTGGTATTAAAGGAGCAGTCCGGTTCGGGCGTTATAGGAATTTGATTTGTGACAGTGCTCATTTAAACCTTAAAATCAATTTTAAGGTTTGTTTGATTTTTAGGTTTTGCTTAGGTTGCTTAGGAAAACTAAGGCCAAAAGTCCACGATTCAGTTTGTTTATGAGTTTTATCATGATATTTTTTTTAATTTATTACTTTGTCTAAGATTTATTAAAAAATAATTTTAATTTAATGGGTTGTTTTTGAAAAATAACGGTTTTAAAGAAGTAGTTCGTCCATGTTTAAAGTAATTCATCCTGTATTTTCTTTCCGGTGACCACTTAAAATGTTATACTTGAAGAATGCCAATAAGTTTTATTTGTTTAAGACAAAAAATCAGGAATTTTTGTTGAAATTGAGTTATAGGTAAGGCACAGTACAAAATGTACTTCATGCTACGTACGAGAGAACAAAATACAAACAAAATATCTGTAATGTAATAAAATATCAACAAATTTAAATATTTAATCAACGACTGTTTACGTAATAAAAAAAAACACACACACCTCATTGAGAAAGGGGACCCGATTCCCTTTGTAGGGGACCCCATTCCCTTTTTCGATTTTTTATTGCGGGGGACCCGATTCCCGTTTTTTTATGC
>JASAMX010022079.1:0-17604 GCA_030248175.1 Microlaimidae sp. YZB2_3
CTTTTACACGTATTGTTTTTTTTTATTCGGTTTATATTTATAAAAATACACAAAATACTGTTATTAATTTACAGGTTTTAAAGAGACTTGTTTCAGTTTTTTATGACACATTTTAGTTTTATGTAGTTATGTATACCCCCATTTTTAATATAAGGCTTTTTTGGAAAGTTTTTGTTTTTTTCGCTATTTTTTTGCCTCAATAACAATTTATATTAATATTTATGCCAACTGCAATCCAGATCGTTCCAGTGTTTAAAATCTAGCTGGTTATTACAGATTTATTAGTTTTACCGACTTTTGGCTGCAACTGGTTAATCCCTGGATTGTTTTTTCTTGTAGTTTTTAACTACATCTAAAGTAATCCAGAATTTTTATTAAATTTAGCTTATTATTATAGTTTTATCTGTTTAGCAGTCTTTGTGCTGCACCTGGTTAATCCCAGGATGTTTATTTTTGCAGTAATTAACTGCATCTGGAGTAATCCAGAATGTACATTAAAATGTTTTTGCTATTGTGGTCTATCTGTTTAACAGTCTTTGTGCTGCACCTGGTTAATTCCAGGATGTTTATTTTTGCAGTAGTTTACTGCATTTGGAGTAATACAGAATGTTTATTAAAAGTGTTTTCTTATAATGTTTTATCTGTTTAGTAGTCTTTGTGCTGCACTTGGTTAATTCCAGGATGTTTATTTTTGCAATAGTTAACTGCATCTGGAGTAATTTAGATTGTTTCTGAAAATTTTATGTTATTATGTTCTATCTGTTTAGCAGCCTTTGTGCTGCACTTGGTTAATTCCAGGATGTTTATTTTTGCAATAGTTAACTGCATCTGGAGTAATTTAGATTGTTTCTGAAAATTTTATGTTATTATGTTCTATCTGTTTAGCAGCCTTTGTGCTGCACCTGGTTAGTGCCAGGATGTTTATTTTTGCAGTAGTTAACTGCATCTGGAGTAATCCAGATTGTTTATGAAAATTGTTATGTTATTATGTTCTATCTGTTTAGCAGTTTTTGTGCTGCACCTGGTTAATTTCCTGGATGTTTATTGATTAAGTGCGTCTGGAGTAATCCAGATTGTTAAATAAATTTGGTTGTTTATTATAGTTTTATCTGTTTAGCAGTCTTTGTACTGGACCTGGTTAACCCCAGGAGGTTTATTTTGGCAGTAGTTAACTGCATCTGGAGTAATCCAGAATGTTTAATAAAAGTGCTTTGTTACTATGTTTTATCTGTTTAGCAGTCTTTGTACTGCACCTGGTTAACCCCAGGATGTTTTTGCTTGCAGTATGTAACTGCACCTGGTGTAATCCAAAATGTCTGTTTTTTATAATTGAAAATGTTTACCATAGTGTTAAATTACATAAATTGGTGTAAAGCTTGTTAATGTATAAGGTTTTTATTTGTTAACTAAATAAAAAAAATTTTTGTTATATAATATGTATTTGCGTATATATTTGGATGCAAAAAGTTGTTAGCTAATTGAGTGAGAATCCGTGTATTTAACTGATGAGGGCAGCACGGAGGCGTCTTAAACTTATGCCCGAAACGCCATAGTTTGTAGGTATATTATGTAATAGTTTTATTTTATGTTAGTTTTATAGTAGTGTTTGTTAAAAAATTGTAATTGTGTTTGCATTAAAACATTGCATATAAGTTTTGCACTACATATATCTTCTATGCCTTGTTTGTTGTATAATTTTATATTTTATTTTAATCCAGTAAATTAAGTTTGTTCTATAAATAATCAGCTTATGTGAGCATTTCAATAAAAAATAATTTTTCTTTCAATCTTTGAATAACAGTCTGTCTAATCTCGCGCTCATGTCTTGGGTCGACGCGAATCTTCATTGACTAATATATCTTGACTATACTTAGCATTAAAGAGCTCAAAGAATAAAAAAATTTAAGTTCTAACCCCCCCTCTGATAAAAATTCGATTTAAAAAAAAATGTCCTGCATAAAAAATGGTTTAAAATCAACCTTCTTACAAGATTCACTGACTTTTGAGTTATTTAATTTTGTGATTATTGTAGTTTGGAACACATAGACAGACATTACATCTATTTATAAGATGGAAACTATTTCGAAACCCAAATACCAGGGAATGGCAAATCGAAACACAAATTTTATTTATATATCCTTGTAAAATTTTATTTTGAATTAACTTAGCATTTTCCAAACAGTAATATTTTTTTTTAAATTTAAACTAAAAATTTAGATAAAAAACTAGTTTAATGTTGGTCCTGAAATAAAAAAATTTAGTTTTGGAGAATTGCAAGAAGTTTTTTATTCATTTGAAATGGCTTAAATATAACATGAATTTAAGGTGGAACACTACAGAAAAAACCGCACAAACTTTGTACAGTCGCTCTTCATTACAGCTGTAACCAATTTTTATAAACTACATACTGTATTAATCTTCATGTCCTGAACATCATTTTTTATATTTTGATTAAACATGAAAATTAAAAATAAGCTGTAGGAATGGTCCACAAAGGGGGTTCCGACGAATCACAGGTTTTTTTCACAAAATGACATATAAAATTTTTTTGTGCCTGTCGATTTTAAAAATTTTTTATACGTAATTAAAAGACGAGTAGATAAAACTTTTCTGTTGTTTTCAGCAAAATCGTATAATAATAACCCGAGAAAACCCGACATTTTGAAGAGTTTTTTGAGAAAATTTTATTAATTTTGGAGCCTAATTTCTCAGTAGATCTCTATACGATTTTTAAATAAACAACGCCAATCTTTCTAACTCGTTGAGTTCTCCATTTTGATATATAGTTTGTTAAAATCGGTTTGTAAACAAATTTTTATTTTGTTTTGGGAAACTACATTTTGAAACGTTCGTTTAAAAGTTGTTTTTAAGAAAAAAACTGAGACGGAGCGGTAGCCGAGTGGTTATAGCGTAGGACTCAGAATACAGGACTCAAGGTTTGAATCCCCCTGGAAGTTTTTTAATTTTAACTTTTTAATTTTTTTTTAATTTTAACTTTTTAATTTAAAAAAGTTGTACATTATTCAATACTGTATTCAACCCCGAGTACATGCTTTGAGGTGGTTTTGAAGTAAAACCGGGGTAGAGTCAGAGTGCCCCCCCTATGGGGGTCGCAACCCCCCTAGCGCCCCCTTGGGGGTCAAATCAAAAAACGAAGTTCGGATTCGTAATCAGGACCCCCGAAAACCCCCGAGTGGTTGTTTTTGAAAAAATCAAAGAAATTTTCGGAACTGTAGTGTTCTACCTTAAAAAACCCTTTAAAAGTTTTAATGTATGTAATTGCTATTTGTGTCATTTATAGTAAAATTTGTTTAATTTTTTTGATATTGGGCTAGTATTCCCTTAAGTACGATTAATTCTTATTTAGTAAGAAGTTGATTAAGTTAAGAATTAAGTTAAAATTTAGTTAATTAAGTTAAGAAGTTAAGACATTAATGCGAACACAGTATACGCTTAAATTTCTGTAAAAATGACAAAAAATGAATTATTTAAAGTTAATTTCTGTAACGAACTTTATATATTTGCTTTGTAGCGTCCTTTAAATGTAGAAAACGAGATACGATTTTATTGAATTAATTTCATGAAGCGTTAAACCATAGACAAATTTTCTCATCTGTTATTGTCAAAATGTTTTTTAGAATTGTTTTTCGTTTTCACACATTATAAAACTTTATTTCTGATTTGTTTTTGTTTCCAGGAATTTGTTATGGGTTTATCTGTGATCTCAAGAGGCAGCCCCGAAGAAAAATTAAAATGGATTTTTGAACTTTATGATGCTGACAAGAATGGTGTGTTGTCAAGGTTTGTTTTTAATATTCAAGCAAATTACAAAAACCTTTTATTTGAATTTTGAGCTATCAAAATAAAACAAATAATTAGAATTCAAAGTGCAAATACAATACATAGATTAGAGATTAAATTCCAAATAATAAAAAAAAACTTTCTGACGATTCTGTAAAATCAGAAATTCATTATTTATATACACTCAAAAATTCTTAAATTTTGTGATAAAAAGTAGGATCAGTTTAAAATTGTTTTAAAACATGCCAAACAAAATTGAGTAAACTTTCTATCAGGGAGGGGGGGGAGCGTCCCTTATTTAAAAGGGAATTCCCTGCGCGGTTACCTTTTGATGCCGCAAAAATCCACGAGAACTTATTTTTTTATCTAATTCTAAACCTCTAACCTACCTAACTAACAACCACCTATCTCTTTTTTTCACAAACTAAAAACCTACCTACTCTTACCAGACTTTCATTTTATACATATTAATTTCTTTTTTTTTTTTTTTTTTTTTTTTTTTTTTTTTTGGGCCCCCATTTTTTTCGGTGGGTAATTTTTGGGGGTTTTTTTTGCATGGATGCTCTAATTGCCCCCGCACCTGAATTTCACCTCTTTTCGACCCCTTTCTCCCTCCCCCCCCCCCCACACCACCAAAAAAAAAAAAACAAAAAACACACACAAAAAAAAATAAAAAAAAAAAAAAAAAAACAATAAAAAATAAAAAAATTAAAAAATAAAATATAAAAAAATAAAAAAAAAAAACAAAAAAAAAAAAATTTTAAATTAAAAATTTATAAAATTTTATAAAACAAAATACAAAAAAAAAAAAAAAAAAATAAAATATAAAAAAAAATAAAAAACAAAAAAAAAAAAATTTTAAAAAAAAAAAAAACAAACAAACACAAAAAAAAACAAAAAAAATAAAATAAATTAAAAAAAATAAAAAAAAAAAACACAAACACTTACAAAAAACGAAAAAAAAAAATACACAAGAGAAAACAAAAAAAAAAAAAAAAAAAAAAAAAACATAAAAAAAAAAAAAAAAAAAATAACAAACAAAAAAAAAAAAAAACAAACCACCACCCAAAAAAAAAAAACAAAAAAAAAAAAAAAAACAAACAAAAAAAAAAAAAAAAAAAAAAAAAAAACAAAAAAAAACAAGAAAAAAGCCATTAGCATGCAGTTTAAACAACAACAGAAAAACAAAACAAGCCAAAAACAAAAAACAGAAAAAGAAAAACAAACGAAAGCAAGCGAAAGCCAAAAAAAACAACACATAAACCAAAAAAAACAAACCAGTAAAACAAGAAGATATCAAAACAACAAAAGAAACCAAGACAAACCAAAAGCCAAGTATCATCATTAAGAATTATCATTATTTTCTAAACAAAACATAACCAATAACAGCTTTAAAACAAATATCAAGAACAAAACATAAAACAGAAAAAACTTTCTTAATTTCTATTATACATAAAACAAATTTCAATTTAAAAAACCCATAAAATCAATTTCAATTTTACAGATAATATAAAAAATTCTTATAGAAAAAAAAAACAAAAAACAAAACATTACAGAATTTCAAACTCATACTTTTTTTATTTTAACAACAAAAAATTAAGAACTCAAAAATAACACAGGAATTAAAAAGTATAAGAAAAAACAAAAAACACATATTATGTATTTCTCAAAACATGCCAGACAAAATTGAGTAAATTAAAACCTTAATAAACAGATAAATTAGAAAAACAAAACGAAAAAACAACAAGAGCTAACTAAAAACAACAATAAAAAATACAAAACAGAAACAAGAAGAAACACAAACAACAAAAAAACGAACAAACAAAAATTTAAAACACAAAATTAATATAATTCATAAAAAACAACGAAAAGTTAAAATAAATAAAAAAACAAAACAGATTAAATAAACTTTTTTAATTCTTTATACATAAAACATATTTTAAAAAAGCATAATTATTTCAATTTTACAAAGAATTATTTAAAAGTTAAATTTTTTCTTATACAAAAAAAAAACAAAATAACAATAACTATTACAGATTTCATTACTTACGCTGCTATACTTTTTATTAACTTAACTAATAAATTTTTACAGTTAATCATTAAAATTAATCACTTAAGAATTTTATTAATTATTATTAGTAAAAAGAAAGTACACTTTTTTTTCTTTTTTTTCTAAAAATTCACAAAATTTATAATTACAGTTTAATAACTTTTTCATCTTTTCTCATTTAGTTTTTAGACTTTTAGCTTTATACTTTCCATTAATTACTTTTTTTTCAAACTTTTTTCATCAGTTTTAATAGACTTGTTTCAGTCTTTTCTCATTTAGTTTTTAGACTTATTAGCTTTATACTATTCCATTAATATAACTTTTTTAACCTCTTTCTCTTTTCTAAAAAAAAATTCTTATAATACATGAACACATAAAAGCGAAAATAATTTTTAGTGCTTAGACAAAAAACCTTTGGGTTGTTGATTTTTCGATTTTTTTATTTATTTTTTAACTAGATTAATCCTATAGCAGCTGTTACATTTTTGTAAAAATCTAACAGTGCTATACACTGTTAGATTTTTACACCGCCCAATAGCCGTCATGTAGAAACGGCTTTGAAAAAAAAGCCTGGGATGGGTTGTTCAGAAATCGACTTAACTAAAAAGTCTCTCAACTAAGTGCATACCTTACCCACTGAGGCCTTTAGCTAAGGGGCCCCTTATTGTTTGTTGTTCAAAAAAGACTTAAGGCGTCCTTTAGCTAAAGGGTCCTCAGTGGATAAGGTACCTTAAAGTTTAAGTATTTCGTATTTCTTGGTGCGTTTTTGTTCAAAGGCAGTACCATTATTGTCTAAAATTGATAGAGACTTTAAATATATGTTCGACGTTTTAGTACTATATTATTTTGGAGCCACTAAACAAAGTAATACACCATTTTTTTTGTTTATAACTGTTAAGAAATCCCACTAAAACTGCTGAAAACCAACAGGTTTTGCCTATTTGAACAAAAAAATTTATAATAGCAAAGCGCAAAACATTAGTGATGTACAAGATGTTTCTGATGCCTAAAATGCTTAATAATAGAATATTCGGATGGATAAATATTTTTTTGAAATTTTAATTGGAATTTTATTTTTTATCATATTGAATATATTATATAAATAAGTTATTTTAAAAGTTTTTAACGAAAAATACCAAAAAAAGTAAATTTAAAAAGATAATTTATCTCCAATAGTCGACTCAAATTTTTAGCTTATCTTGAGATTTCAGCTATGTACTTTATTTTTAAACAACACAACTTAAGGTCTGATCTACCACTTAATTAAGACGTACGTACCTTAGCGAGTTTTGAACAACGCAAATTAATTAGAGACAAACCACTATTCAATTGATTTTTTCCAAAAAATGATGGTTTACTTTGAATTTTGGGCAAGCTTTTTTGGTAAAATGGGTTGTCCAGCATAAAGATGCTGAAATGTTGATGATTGACATGAAAAAATGTTGAAGTGCTGACAAATCTGTCGAAGTTCAGCTGCTCCTAATGAAGATCATGGATCTGAAGGTTAAAATGGAGCGATTTTCTAGCAATGTTGAAATATAAAATTGTTTAAATGCTTTTGATTCAAGGCAATGTGATTTTAAAAAAAAACATGAAGAATATTTTTCGCATAAAATCATAAATATTTTTATTTTAATAAAATACAACTCTGGCAAAAGTTCATTTGCACTTTAAAAACCAAATTTCGGAATTTATTTGAGTTATTTTCCGTGCGTTTATGATGGTTGCGCCCATGTTGTAAACTACATAAAAAATTTTATCTAAAAATTTGCAAAGAGATTTTTTTTTATTTCGGCAAATTCAAATGTTTTTTTATTTCGTCAAATTCAAATGGGCTAAATAATCATTCAGTGCGACAAAAAAAAAATCAGTATTATCAAAAATATATAACATAATAAATAATAAAAGAAAAATATATGATTTCATATTATTGCTTGGACACATTTACTACCTTAACTAGGGCGCGCCCTAATTAAAGCGCCCCCTAATTAGGGCGCATCCGACTTAGGCTTTTTAATGGCCCCAATAAGAACTTCTTAATGGCTCTAATTAAATTAGTTAGGGCCCTTAGAAAAAATCACTTAATCGCTTAACTTGAAATTACTTCATAAATCATTAGTTTAATAAAAAATTTAAAAATAAACGCCTTTTAGTTTTAATATATACACTAAATTAACGATTTATTCCTATTAGAATTTAATTATTCACGGCTTTTGCACAAAAAATATAACAAAACTGTTGTTTTTCTTGGAAAGTGTTTTAAAATTCCTAATAAGAGCGAAGAACGCGTCCTAAATAAGGCCATTGAGAGCCTTATTTAGGGCCATTAAAATCCCTAATGAGGGCGAGTCTTTTTTGGGGCGTACCCTTAGTAAGTCGTGCCCTAATCAGGGAAGTAATTATGTCTAAGCATTATCTATTTTTTTCAAATAGGGTTTCAAATAATATGAAATTTTCTGAATACTGTAGTCCTAAAAAATCCTTTAAAACTTTAAACATGATACTAAATTGTTTTCAAACCCAAAATGTTTCTGCGCTTTTAACCGCCTACAAAGCTTTCGTGAGACCCACTTTAAAGTATTGTATAGTCAGGTCTGGTTACCTTATTTGTGCAATGATATCGACACTCTTGAGAAAGTTCAGCGATATTTTACTAGACGCCTTTTTGCTAAGTGTCGCTTCCCCCATGGTAAAACTTATAATAAAATATTAAACTTCTTAAATCTTGAGTCGCTTGAAGAAAGACGTATTAAACTTGACATAAATATATGTTTTCAAATAGTAAAAAGATTAAATCACCTTAAATTTGATATATTTTTTGAATGGGCAACTTTTAAACGTAACACAGATCATAATTTAAAATTGTATAAGCCTCGTGGTACTCGAGTATCATTGCTGCATTCTTTTTTCTATAGGGTAATAAAATATTGGAATGAACTACCCTTCATACCTCTACTACTCTGCTATATCGGCAAATTCTTTGTCAAGTTTTAAACATAAAATGAAAAGAATTAACTTTAAGAAATATACTAAATTTGACAGACACATGAATTAACAGTTAATTTTTTGACTCACATGTGTCTTCTCCCTTTATTCCCTCACAGTATTTATCACGTCTTTCTTGAACGAGTCCTTTTATGCATGTTTTTTGTTATCATTTATTTTTCCCTAATTTTTATCTTGTGTGTATTTTTCTGTGCTATTAATAATTCAATTTTTTATAGTTCTAACTCTTAATTAAACCTAAAATTCGTGATAAATTATTTGAGTGAATAAACTTATTTTATTCTCTATTCTATTTAAAGTTACATATTTTTCTTTTATTTTTAGCCTATATATTTTTGGTATTATGACAAAAATAGCTATTTAATGGCTCTTTCCACTTAAGTAACTGTCCATGGATGTCTCAGCAACTAATAATATAATTATAAGATGGTAATTATAAGGCGACGCCAAAGATTATTTCTTTTGCAAAACAATCTAACACCTCTCAAAGCATACACATTATATTATTTTACTGTTGGCGCTGTTTGTCTAAATTAGCTTATTCACATGAACATACCACGGTGTTGCTTATGCTATGCTTTTGAACTTTCTCTAGTGAATCTATCCCATGGGTTTTAACAAGAACACCTCACCTTACCTGTGTACAAGTAAAATTCTCGGACGTCTTTGTTAGGAAAATTTTTCATCAGTTCTTGATATTGATCCTCATATTTCTCATCTTCAATCGTGTTCAAGAACTTTACCGGATTTCCGATCACATAATTGGCATTAAGCAAATTCAGTATGTAGAAATTGAGCTCATCGGAGACGTTGATTTCCCGCAGTTTAGTCACGTTCTGTATGTAACTACTGCAGATAGTTACCGTGGGCAACTTAATGCTTTCTTGAACCTAAAGGCACACTTTTTGTAGCCGCACGCAAGGAACTTGATGACATCAGAAAATTTAGTGAACTTGGAGTCGAATGTAAAAACATCGTTGGGGGTTATGTTTAAATATAGGTTCAAATTTTAGGAATATCAAACTTTCAGTTACAAATTTTAGGCTTGTGGCTGTAATTTTCCAACATCCAAGCAAACTACTTGCAGATTCAAACTACAGCTTCAAGTTTTCTTGGCGTTTTAAAAATGAATCTAAAGAATAGTTGCGCATTTGACTCTACACAATAGGTTTTGCATAGGACTCCTAGTCCGATTATAAACTTAATTTAAAATTAGCGTTGATAGTGTTTAAAAATGTTTACGTATTCTAACTTTGCGTGTGCAAATATGATTTTTTTGTAGAAGAATGCATGAAAGCTATAAAACCAATGTAAATCTGACTATTGTATATGTTTCGGCAAAAAGGCATTTCTCGTAAAAGCAAAAAATATAAGTGATTATCTGAGGCCTAGGTAAATAAAATAAGTAAGGTAACTTTTAACTATATATTTACTCCTTTATTATGTTAATGTGTTTGTGCACGGACGAGCGTCTTTTTAATGCAAATTTTCTTAGCTTAAATATTGCTTTTTAAAGTCCTTATCTTAAAATTGAACTAATAAATTCTTTTGTCTTCGATAGGTGTCATTATCTGTTGTACACGCTTGCGATGTGTTTCCACCGTGTGGTAAAAATTTACAATATTAAAGAAGAGTAAGTTCGTGATTATCGCAAAGTACAATAACTTGCATACTAAAAGTAAGCCCAACGTGGCTGCAACAGTTGTTGGTATGATTAAAAATTGCCCTCATTAAGTAACCACTTAAATCACGAGAATCTGACCTCACTTTATCAAACAAATACTCCCTATTAAATCAAGTTTAATTGGCTGATAAAGTGACGTCAGAATCTCGTGATTTGAGTGGTTACTTAATGGGGGGCATTTTTCAATTCAAGGAACAGCTGTTGCAGCTACGTTGGGTTTACCTTTAAGCGTGGTTATTTAAAAACCGAAAAGTAGAACCAGCTTTTCGCCTTTCAAAAAATTGCAAATTCCTTAATTTTGAGTTCATGATGAAATAAGTCTTTTCAAAAATCTTACTTTTTTTAAGCAATTACTATTTAAAATTTTAGCATTCTTTTGTTTTAGCATATTTCAGGCAATTAAATGAAGCACTTTTTAATTTTTAAATGTTAAATTTTACTTTTACACTAATAGAAGTAGATGTTGGATCATGAATAAAATCCTTAATTATTAATACTATCGAACCAACCATTCCAGTAACAGCTAAACAGACAATTACCAACCAAAGGCATTTTGTTGTCTCACTACTGGCATGGTGAATGTGACGTGGACCTAAGATAATACATTTTTGCGTTACATAACTAAAATCAACTTACAAAACAACATTATAAACCCGTCGCAGTAACTTAAACCATTTGTTTTGTTTCATTTAAAAAGTAAAATTTGTATTACAGGTAAGATACTTGGCATTCATCAAAAGAACACACCACTAAATTAAAAAGATAAGTTTGTGATCATTATAAATTACATTGACTCATAAAGTTACCATAAAAAAACCTTAACCCGTGAACTGTAGAACTTGCCTTCCGTATAACCTAAGCAAAACCTCAAAAATAAGTTAAGCTTTATCATGGTAATTTTTTTATTTTAATTTAATAAAGTTGCCCTTTGCAACCGATCTACTCTTCCTTCAAAAGTGTTTCGAATTGTTTAGATCTAAATTTAATGATTTGATCTTGAAATATGCCAGATACTCGTCATTGCCAATCTTTCTTTTCAGATTAAATAATTTCTACCGCATATATTTAAACACACGCAATATTTTTATGCTTTACCTTTTTAATTTGTTTCCTCATTTGACCGTTGGTCCTCGCGTACAGAACAAAACGCGCGAGCGAGTTGTACTCCTTAAATGAGCGCTTTCGAGGGAAGTGCGGTCCTGATTTTACTGTCCAAAAAAAATTTTGGACTGTTAAGAGACATGATTTCTGCTGGCATTAAGCAATTCCGAGCTATTATTGGTGTTGCAGAGAAGTGACAATTGCAGCCACAACAATATTTAAACTTTAAGCTGTAATTTTTTTGCTTTTGTCTATTTGCCACGTATTAATTAAATAAACACAATCACATTTTAATATAGTAATTATTAGTGTTTATTTGCTTTAATCAACACTTTATTTTCCTTTTTATTCTGATGTTATTGTACCTATATTAGAAAAAATTTATTAAAACAATACTGCATTCAAGCAAGAGGATATATATCACAGGAAAATGTCTTACTTTACACTAAATTTTTGACCAACATTTAATTAAAAAAGTCGCACAAGAAGACTTTGTGCGACTTTTTTAGCAAAAATCCACCATTTTATGCCAATTTTTCTGCACAGCGATTTTTTTAATATAGTTTTTTCTTGCAATGAAGATTGTGACTTTTTGCATTTGATACTCAAACACATTCATTTAAAAAATAAACAAAAAATAGATGTTTATGATTTTTTACATTTTTTTACTGATCTTAGGTTTTAGTTTTTAAAAACTGAGTACTCTTTCATAAATTTTTTTGTGCAAAATTCACACTCACACTAAATTTTCAATTTGCAAACTAAAGATAAATTCTATCAGGGTGAAAATAGATGAGTGGTAAAGTAACCACTTGTTTTTTGAGTAAATATCACGTGCAGAGAAACACATGACGCAACTAAATATTAATTGGTTACATAACCGCTAAAAAATTTTTTTTAAATTTTTCTCGCTCGTGGGTTTATTGTTTATTTTTTCCTGGCGGAGAGCGGTTACTTTCTTAACCTTTTTTGTAATTTTTTCAAAAAATACTTGGTAAACTTTTCAAACTGCGTGGAATTTCATACGCCTTTAATTTCAGCTTGAAAGACTTTAGCTTTAGTTTGGGCATAAATTTTTCTTACCATGTGCAGTAAAATTATCAAAAAAATGATCCAAAAATCGCTTTTTAGATTGGTGTGGCTTTTTATATTCAGCTTGAGTGTTTAAATTTTTTTTATCGTTTGTTGTTTTCTGATTTTGCTGCATTTTAGATGCATCAATATAGATAGTTTAAGAATTAAATTTTTATATTCATAACATCTTATTTCCATTTCCACAAATTTCCACAAAACACCATTTTCTAAAATGGTGTTTTGTGAAAATTGTGAAAATGAAATAATGTTTTATGAATCTGAAAACATCTTAAACTATAAATACGTGTAAAATGCAGCAAAATCAAAAATAAACAATAAAAAAATTTAAACACTCAACTGATGTGAAAAGCCAGCCGATCTGAAAAGCGATTTTTGGATCATTTTTTGATAATTTTCCTGCACATGGCGGAGAATTTATGCCCAAACTAAACAATCTTTTCAAGCTGAAATTAAAGGCGTATGGCGCAGTTTGAAAAAGTTTACCAAGTATTTTTTGAAAAAATTACAAAAAAGGCAAAAAGTAACCGCTCTCACAGGAAAAAATGAACGATAAACCCACAAGCGAGAAAATTTAAAAAATTTTTTAATTTTGTGTAACCAATTAATATTTCGTCATGTTTCTCTGCACGTGATATTTACACAAATCGTTACCACTCATCTATTTTCACCTGATGGGTTTATTTTCAGTTTGCAAATTGAAAATTTAGTGTGAGCTGTGAATTTTGCACAAAAATTTATGAAAATTACTCAGTTTTTAAAAACTAAAACCTAAGATCATGCAAAAAAATGTAACAAAAATCATAAACATTCTATTTTTTGTTTATTTTTTAAATGAATGTGAGTATCAAATGCAAAAAGTCACAATCTTCATTGGAGAAAAAACTATATTAAAAAAATCGCTGTCCAAAATTGGCATAAAATGGTGGATTTTTGCTAAAAAGTGCGCACAAAGTCTCTTGCGACTTAATTAAATGTTGGTCAAAATTTAGTGTAAGAAGTAAGACATTTTCTGTGATATTTTTATCCTCTTGTTTTGAATGCAGTATTGTTTTAATAAATTTTTTTTCTAATATAGGTACAATAACATCCGGATGAAAATAAAGTGTTGATTAAAGCAAATAAACACTAATAATTACTATATTAAAATGTGATTGTGTTTATTTAATTAATACGTGGCAAATAGACAAAAGCAAATTTCAGCTTAAACTTAGAATATATTTGTGGCTGCAATTGTCACTTTGCAACACCAATAATAGCTCGAATTGCTTGAGTGCCAAAACCATGTCTCTTAACAGTCCAAAATTTTTTTTGGACATAAATCAGACCGCACTTTCCCTCGAAAGCGCTCATTAAGGAGTACAACTCGCTAAGGCATTTGTCTATACGCGAGGACCAACGGTCAAATGAGGAAACAAATTAAAAAGGTAAACATAAAAATATTGCGTGTGTTTAAATATATGCGGTAAAAATTATTTAATCTGAAAAGAAAAAGATCGGCAATAACGAGTATGGCATATTTTAAAGATCGAATAATTTAATCTAAACAATTCGAAACACTTTTGAGGAAGAGTAGATCAAGTCCGAAGGGCAACTTTATTAAATTCAAAATAAAAAAAATTACCATGAAGCTTAACTTATTTTTTGAGGTTACTTTTGCAGTTATCTGAAAGCAAGTCTTACAGTTCACGGGTTAAGGTTTTATAAATTAACTTTATGAGTCAATGTAATTTATAATGATCACAAACTTATCTTTAATTTAGTGGTGTGTCTTTTTGAATGCCAAGTATTACCTGTAATACAAATTTTACTTTTTAAATGAAACAAAACAAATGGTTAATTTAACAGGGTTTATAGTGTTATTTATAAGTTGATTTTTAGTTATGTAACGCAAAAAATGTATTATCTTAGGTCCCACGTCACATTCGCCCACTGCCAGTAGTGAGACAACAAAAAATGCCTTTGTTGGTAATTCTACCTGTTTCACTGTTTACTGGAATGGTCCGTTCGATAGTATTAATAATTAAGGATTTTATTCATGATCCAACATCTACTTTCTATTAGTGTAAAAGTAAAATTTAACATTTAAAAATTAAAAAGTGCTTCGTTAATTGTGAAAATACTAAAACAAAAGAATGCTAAAATTTTAAATAGTAATTTGCTTAAAAAAAGTAAGATTTTGGAGACTTTACTTCATCATGAACTCAAAATTAAGGAATTTGCAATTTTTTGAAAGGCGAAAAGTCGTTACTTTTCGGTTTTTAGAATAACCACGCTTAAAGGTAAACCCAACGTAGCTGCAACATTTTTTCCGTTGAATTGAAATATTGCCCCCCATTAAGTAACCACTCAAATCACGAGATTCTCGACGTCACTTTTTTTATCAGCCAATTAAACTTGATTTAATAGCGGAGATATTTGTTTGATAGGAGTGAGGTTAGGCTTCTAGTCATGATTTAAGTCGTTACTTAATGGAGGACAATTTTTAATCATCCAACAACTGTTGCAGCCACGTTGGGCTTTCTTTTAGTATACAAGTTATTGTACTTTTGCGATAATTCGCGAACTTACTCTTCTTTAATATTGGGTTTTCACACGTGGAAAAGTTCGGTCGCAACATGGTACAACAGCCTATCGAAGACGAAAGATTTATTCTCAAATTTTAAGATAAGGACTTTAAAAACAATATTTGAGCTAAGAAAATTTGCATTAAAGAGACGCTCGTCCGTGCACAAACACATTAGCATAAAAAAATAAAGAATTAGAATATATAGTTAAAAGTTACCTTACTATTTTATTTACCTAGGCCTAAATAATCACTTATATTTTTTGCTTTTCGAAATGCCTTTTTGCCGAAACATGCAATAATTTAAATTTACATAGTTTTATAGCTTTAGTGCATTTCTTCTACAAAAAAATCATATTTGCACACGCAGAAATACGTAAACATTTAAACACGTTAATTTTAATTTCAGTTTTTATAATCGGACTAGGGAGTCTCGAAACCTATTGTGTAGATCAATGCACAAGTTTATTCTTTTAATTCATTTAAAACGCCGAGAAAATTTGAAACTGTAGTTTGAATCTGCAAGTAGTTTGTTGCAATGTTTAGAAAATTACCAGCCACAAGGAATTTGTAACTGAAAGTTTGATATTATTAAAATTTAAACCTATATTTAAACATAACCCCCAACGATGTTTTTACATTCGACTCCAAGTTCACTAAATTTTCTGATGTCATCAAGTTCCTTGCGTGCACCAGCTACAAAAAGTATTTAGTTCAAGAGAAGCATTAAGTTGCCGCGGTAATTATCTGCAGTAGTTACAGTCAGAACGTGACTAAACTGCAAAATAAACATCTCCGATGACTTCAATTTCTACATACTGAATTTGCTTAATATAATCAAAAATACAGTAAAGTTACTTTGAAACGCGATTGAAGATGCAAATAAGGATCAATATCGAGACTAGTGAAAATTTTCCTAACAAAAACGTCCGAGATTTTTACTTGTACACAGGTAAGGTGAGTGTTCTTGTTGGGTCTCATCGGATAATTTCACAAAGAAAGTTCAAAAGCATAGCATAAGCAACACCGTGGTATGTTCATGTGAATAAGCTAATTTGACGAAGCAGCACCAGGCATTAAAATAATATAAATGTGTACTGTTTTGAGAGGTGTTAATTGTTTTTGCAAAAGGATACTTCAGCGTCGCATTATAATTTCCATCTTATCATTATTATTAATTATCAACATCCATGGACAGTTCCTTTAATCGAAAGAGCCATTAAATAGTTTGTCGTGATACCAAAAATATATAGGCTAAAAATAAAAGAAAAATATAACTTTGATAGAATAGAGAATAAAATAATTTTCTCACTCAATAATTTATCACGAATTTTAGTTTAATTAAGTTCAACTTTATCAAAAATTGAATTATTAATAGCACAAAAAAATACACACAAGATAAAAATTAGGGAAAAATAAATGATAACAAAAAACATGCATAAAAGGACTCGTTCAGAGAAAGACATGATCAGTGCTGTATGAGGGAATAAAGGGAGAAGGAGCACATGTGCAGTCAAAAAATTAACTGTTTAATTCATGTGTCTGTCAAATTTCATATCTACTTAAAATTTAATTATTCTTTTCATTTTTATGTTTAAAATTTGACAAAGAATTATATACAGATCATGAGAATTATGAAGGGCATTTCGTTGCCAATATTTTTTATTACCCTATAGAAAAAAAGAATGCCAGCAATACTCAAGTATACAATTTTGAATTATGATCTGTGTTACATTTTGAATTTCATTTCAAAAAATATATCAAATTTAAGGTGATTTAATCTTTTTACTATTTGAAAACATATACCTTTTATGTCAAGTTTAATACGTCTTTCTTCAAGCGATTTTAAGAGAAGTTTAATATTTTATTTATAAGTTTTACCATGGGGAAGCGACACTTAGCAAAAAGGCGTCTGGTGAAATTTCTCCGCCAAACTTTCTCAAGAGTGTCGAACTATCATTTGCACAAAATAATTTGAGTAAAAGTTCTAGCTATACAATACTTTCAAGGGTCTAGCGAAAGCTTTTTGTAGCGGTTAAAAGCGCAGGGATTTTTAGGTTTTTTAAAAACAATTTTAGTATCATGTTTAAAGTTTTAAAGGATTTTTTAGGACTACAGTATTCAGAAAATTTCGTATTATTTGAAACCTATTTGAAAAAAATAGATAATGCTTCAGACGTAATTACTTCCTGATTAGGGCACGACTTACCCAAAAAACTACGCCCTCATTGGGTTTGATGGCCCTAAATAAGGCTCTCAAATGGCCTTTTTATTAGACGCGTTCTTCGCTCTTATTAGGAGCAA
>JASAMX010022080.1:0-12836 GCA_030248175.1 Microlaimidae sp. YZB2_3
GGGAAAAAAGGGACAAAAGAGTGAAAATAAGTTAAATAGGCCTAAAACGGCTTAAAATCCATTGAAATAGGCTAAAAACTGCAAAAAATTCGCGATGATTGCGTCATCATTGGTCAAAAAGGGCGTCATAATTTTAGGGTACTTTTTCATTTTTTGACGGAGGGGAGGGGGCAAATCCTCCAATAAAACGGAGGGCATTTCCAAACCGTGCACAGGTCTGCAACAGGTTCGGTTAAGTCATGTATCGCCCATTTTTAAAAAGCTAAAAATTGTTAATTGTTTGGCAATTCGCCGTCGAAAACTCGATTTATTCGGCCTCACATTTTTGGATGTCACAGTAAAAAATACCAAAATAGACAGTCTTCAAGGAAACATAATTAAATAACAATATATAATTTTTCCTCAAACCCAGCCCGAGATTTACTAATAAAATGGTAAATAGTGTTTTTTAAGCCGCACATTAACGTAATTTTTAGCCCAAAGAAAGTGCAGCTATAAACTACCCTAAATCTGAAAAGCTATTCCTGATTTATTAATGCTTGCTAGTAGTAATAAAAACTTCATAAACCTAAAATTGAGACCTTTTTCTGCGCGTGAACAATAAATTCAATTAATAATTTTCAATTTAATTTTTAAAATTTTTATTTCAGTGTTTGTCTTTCACCCCCTCCTCTCTTCTACCTATATAAATCAACCAGCAAAACAAATCTAAATTGATTCAAGCTCAGTGTTCTGTGGCCAGAATGCATTTCCATCTAGCTGCTACAGAACGAATCTTAATTCCTATAAAATAGATACGATACTGTGAGCAGGACATTAACGCATACATAGCCACGGGGGAGGGGGTTGGAAGGGTGGGGGTAACCCCCTAAATTCTGAGATGAGGGGTTTGAACCCCCCCCCTCACTCGGAAGTTTGGCGAAGAAAAGGTTAACCCATGCCCAATTTTGGAAAAATGAAGAAAAAAAATGCTTTAAAATTGTTTTTAACTGCCTTCAAACTTAAGTTTTGAGGTCAAAATAAGTGTTTTAAGCACAAAAAAGCTCAAAAATGCAATAAAAAGGACTTTTTGATCTTAAATTTGCGTTTTTACCTATCCTTCAAAATCAAAAAAAGGGGAAAATCCACTCTAGAAAAAAACACGATATGGGTGGGTATAATGCATTTCTCGGATTTTAACCCCCCACACTCAAAAAAAAAAAAAACAATCTGGGTTCAAACCCCCCACACCTGGATCATGCATTACAGCACATGGACCAACTTGTCCATATATGCAGTAATTTAATAAATAAGTCATAATCACGAGTTTTATTATACTTTGACTCATGCAGGCCCTAGCTACGACGATTTAATTTCTAACAAGTAACAAGTACCATATTAATTGCAGATTGGGGGTAGGGGCATTTCTAAAACGGGGGGGCACGGGGGGCAACTTTTTTGAAACAGGGGGCAATAAAGCGGGAGGGGCAAGCAGGATGAAAGAAAAAAAAAGAGAAAAAAAGGAGAAAAACGAGAAAAAAGAAGGGAAAAGGGAAAAAAGGGACAAAAAAGCGAAAATAAGGTAAAAATAGGTCTAAAATGTCTTAAAATGAATTGAAATAAGCTAAAAACTACAAAAAATTCGCGATGATGACGTCATTATAGGTTAAAAATGGCGCCATAATTTTAGGGTACTTTTTCATTTTTCGGCGGGGGGGGGCAATAAAACGGGGGGAAGAATCCTCCAATAAAGCGGGGGGGAGGGGGATTTTTAGACCGTGCACAGGTCTCTAAATACATTCACGACAGCCGCTGTTTGTCGAAACTGCCCAGTTAAATATAATAAAATCGCATCATTGATGCGGTTTTATTATATTTTTTTATTTATAATTTATTTCGTTGGAAAACCGGAAACATATTAAGCTAGTTAACGCCAATGTTGCTGTTAGAATTAGGCTAGCTTCCACTGGAGTGACAAGTGACAGACAACTCTCCAGCCGGCATTTCCACGCTCTCACTTGTCACTGCGGCTCGAACGCGTTTTCACTTGTCACTCCCGTGTTATCCCGGGCCTTAATTTTTTACCTCGTAGAAGAGTATGTAACTGGCACTTGTGACTAGATTTCTTGGGTCCCTTATGCAGGAAACCTGAGTATCGTCGTAGGAGCGCCAAACTCCGTCCACTGGGTTCTTGCAGTAAGCCGTGTAATGACCGCTATAATTATTATTATAGTTATAATTTATTTTATTTACTAGTTTTAATATTATAACAGTATTGTTTTATAATGACCGCTGAAAGCCACAATAGATAAGTTATCTCCCTACCATAAACACTAGCAAGTTGTCAGATGGATAGGAGACGAGGAGAAAACCTCAAATATTTTAAAATTGCCTAAATCCGCAGATTACTTCAAAGGTTTGGAGTACCCGAGACAACAAACCAACTCAACCCTTCCTTTAATTTGAGAGTTCTCTCCCACTAGAAGACCTGTGCACGGTCTGGAAATTCCCCGGGAATATTAGTGGCGCGGTGCCCCCCCCGCTCAAAATTGAAAAAATACCCAGAAATTATGGCGCCATTTGTGACCTATTATGACGGCATTTTCCCGAAATATTTGCAGTTTTTAGCCTATTTTAAATCACGTTAAACCATTTTAAACTTGTTTACTAAGATTTCTGTGTTTTGCCCCTTTTATTCTCTTTCTCCCATGCTTCCCCCCCGTTTCAAAAAAATAAAACACCCAGAGCTCTCTATTTTGGTATTGCCCCCGCCCCAATAAAACCCCGGGGGGGGCAGTGCAGAGATTTGATAACTTCCACTTAACCACATCTGAGTTTTGAGTTTCAGATAAATTTCTCTGCAATTTAAAACTAAACTAAAAACTCAAAAATCAATGTTTCTATGTTGCTTTAATTTCTTCGAAATCAAAAAAATGATATGATAAGAATGCACACTGGAAACAAGCTATGCGGTAGATTAAAATACGTTTCTAGAATTTAGACAGTAATCAATATTGAAATTAGCATTATTAAAAATTCGTAATTACAAAATCTTTTCATTGTAATACAGCGCTATTTAATATTATTATTAGAGCAGGCAAAATGTTTTATAACTATAATCTAATACACAATACGTGAATTTTTTTCCCGCGTGTCTTCTTTTTTTGATTTTTATAATTTAATAGCTACAAACTCAAAGCCTGTTCCGATACTTTTTTCTTTTATTTTAAATATTATTTTAAAACAAAGTTACCCACCTAAACATTCGCTCTCCGTGATGGTTACAGACGGCGAAAAGGTCGTAAACCGTACCCGGGTCCGACGTGTCCACGTAAAGCTCTTGTTGAGTGGGTCTAAAAGGCACAAAGAGTCACAATCAGTAGAAAATCAACGTGACTCTGACTCGTTTCGTTTGATATTATTTGTGTGTTAAGGTAGAACACTACAGTTATGACGATTTTTACTAAAAGTTAGATATCAACTTAGATATTAATTTTTGTCTGACAAAAGTATAGTGCTATGGAAAGCTCAGATTATGATGCTTTCAACGGTAATATTTTCATCTTTTACCGAATGTTCTATTTTGAGATATAGTTTGATGAATTTAAAGCTCAAGAAACAGTTTTTGGCTATTTAAAAAATTTGATTCGCTCAGTTTTTTCTGCAATTTTATAGAAGGTTAACGAAAATTAGGGGGCAACTTTTAGATTTGGAGTAAAACGTAATTCAAAATTTTAAGAAAAAAAAAATCGATGTTTTAAAAAGAAAAATCAAATAAAAAAAAAATCCTGAATTAAAGCTAATGTCTTCCAGGCTGAAATTAAGGGCGTAACCGTTCTCCGCCAGGAAGAAATAAACAATAGCGAGAAAAATTAAAAAAAAAGTTTTTAGCAGTTATGTAACCAATTATTATTTAGTTGCGTCATGTGTTTCTCTGCACGTGATATTTTATCGAAGAACGAGTGGTTACTTTACCACTCATCTATTTTCACCCTGATAGAATTTATCTTTAGTTTTTTAATCAAATACAATTTAAACTATTGATTAGACTTGTGTTTAATTATTTCCAAACTTTCATTAAAATCTTAGCGAATCAAATTTTTTAATTTTCATTTAAATTTTTTTTGATTTGACGCCGAGAAACTACATTCCGTTTCGAAACATTTGTTTAAAAGCATATTTTACGCGAGAGATCTTAAATGGGCCAGTAGCCGAGTGGTTAGAGTGTCGGACTCGGATCCACGGAGCCGTAGGTTAGAGTCTCCCGCAGGCAATATCTTTAATCTCAAAAAAATTTTTTAATTTTTAATTAAAAAAGTGTTCTTTTTTCAAGATACGCTAAATGAAAAATGAAAAAAAAAAAGAATATTTTTGGTAATAAATTTTATTATAATATTCAAGATTACGCTAAATGAAAAATGAAAAAAATAGAATATTTTTCGTAATGAATTTTATTATAATATATTGTATTTTTGACATGTATTTTATAGGTGTCATTTAATGATTGTGGACAATAACAATTTTTTTTAAGAAAAATGAATGTCAAAAATTGAATGATCAGGTCAAATAACGTTAGTAAAAATTAATTAAAAAAAGATTTGCCGCCTTAAATTTTACGTGAAAAAAATTTAATCTCTTTACTCTCACTCTTTATAAGCTTGCATGCTGATTTTTTAAGCAAAGAAATTTATATTTTTTATTAAAAATATAAAAATTATTACAACAAAATTAATATGAAACTAAAATAATCCAATATTCTACCCACGAGAGATAAGTTAAAAACTTTGTTTCCTGCCCCAACTTTACTCTTAAAATTATAATAAACTTAGTATAATAATAAAAAAGTATAAGAAATAAACTCACGTTTGTTGTGATCCTTTTCGTTTGAGGAACCCCGGTAAATTAGGAGGTTTTTGTTGAGGAGGATTTTTCCTGAGATTTATAGGCGTCTGGGAAGCGTTATTAGTAAACCTATAATAAATATTTTTATAGAGCAAAAAGAGATACAGTCATTATAAATTACACATAACTTTGACCATAAGTGGCCAGCCTCCGAGACTTTGGGGAGGTGTATACGCGACTTTTTAAATTTGGTGGGGCGGGGTGTTCCAAAAGTTTTTGGGCACACAAAATCCTCTTTTAGAACCACTCCAAGGGGGGGGCCTAAATATTAGGGGAGGTGTCGGCAGTTTTGAGATTTTTAGGGGGTATAGCCCCCAAACCCCCACTGCCCACCTTTGACTCTAGTTTATTCTAGTTCTGAAGAGAGTCACAAACGCCTGTATTTTATACAAACTCCGATCGATTCTTCCGCAGTAACGATAAAACATTTTGAAATTCAGCTAAAATACGTAGTTGATGATGATGATTGTGCTTATATAGCAAGATATCAGTGAAGTGAAACAACTTCCACATCTCAAGCGAAAGATTTTTCTAAAATAAACACCCACCATCAGACCCAGGGTGTTTTATTGGGGGGGGCATTCCAAAATGGGAAGGGGTATAGGGGATAATTTTTTTTGAAACGGGAAGGGGGGCAAGCAGGGGAGAAAGAAAAAGAAAATAAAGTAAAAAAAAAGGGATAAAAGAAGCTCAATTGAAGTAAAAATAGGTAAAATGCATTAAAATAATAACTGAAAAAATTTCGCGATAATGGCGCCATAATAATAAAAATTCCGGCATAATTTTTGGGTACTTTTTTTTATTTTCGGGCGGGAGGGGGTGCACAGCCATGAATATTCTGGGGGGGAGTTAAACAGTAGAAAAAACGTAGTTGTTTACCGCGAAAGATCGAGATTCTCAATCGGGAAGTTAACGATAGGATCCAACTTTACAGATTGTCCATTTGGCAACTGAAAAAAAGAGGAAAATCCTTTTTAGAAGAATGAACATCAAAAATCAATACAAAATTTTACACTGTGTTTTTATCGAATTTATGTAAAAATTTTAACCTATCCATAATTAAATTAAAATGCTTTTTACACGTGTATGGCAATGTAGCATACGTGACACACACATAGGTGAGAACGGTCCGGAAAGCTAGGGGGGTGGTTACCCAAGGTAAATCGAATTTTGAATTCTTTCTACGAGGTAAACACCACCCTAGCTTTTTGACAGTGTTCATCTATGTCCCTAAATATTATAGGTGGTCTCGGCAGTTTCGAAAGTGCTAAAATTATAGATGAGCATGTCCACACGAATCTAGAAGAGAAATGGTAAAAATGGCAAACTAGCTCTTTACTACTCTCCAGCTAATCTAATTGTGCTTTGTTAAAAATGCTTAACTTTCATTTAAGTCAAAGATTTAACTGGCTGACTTTTTGTATTACAACTATATAATATACTTCGATTATATACGTAATATTTTTTACCTGTTTGAATCGTTTTAGATGAAGTATTAA
Organism: Microlaimidae sp. YZB2_3; assembly: GCA_030248175.1. Lineage (NCBI taxonomy): Eukaryota > Metazoa > Nematoda > Chromadorea > Desmodorida > Microlaimidae > Microlaimidae sp. YZB2_3. The sequence continues at coordinate 6,381 of JASAMX010022080.1, forward strand.
AACATCGGGAAGCGACCAAAACTTAAGGGTCTTTTTTGCTTCTCTTTGAAAGCGCTTACATTCACCACACGTCCATTCCAGCTAAAAAAATAAACTTAATATCTTCGTTATTCTGACACAAAGAGTCACAATTATTATAAAACCAACGTGACACTGACTCACCAACATGTTTATACTATTTGCGTAAAGGATAAAAAGAGTCACAGTTACGAGTATTTTACGACGATTCTGGCTCTTTGTGTTATAGTAGCCAGTGGCGTAGCCAGGATTTCATTTCGGGGGGGCGGTCTGGGGGGGGGGGTGGGAAAAATTGGCGCAGAAGCGGCGCCAGCCGACGCGAAGCGTCGGCCAGGGGGTCTGGGTGGTGTCCCCCCAGCCGCCGGAGGCGAAATTTTTTAAAAATAATGTACTAAAAACTGCTTAAAAATCGTCCCTTGGTGATCGTGTGAACATAGATTTTAATTTTGTTTTTTTACCTAATTTCTATGCAATTTTGTCTGATCTTTAAAATTAATCTGGGGCCTGTTTCATAAAAATCTTTGTAAATTCTTATTTTACAGATCTCCGCCTATTTTTTTGTAAAATACACGATAAAGGTTTTTCGACTTGTAATCAAGGGTAAGCATCTGCGCGCACTGCTCTGCACTGATTGGTCCCACCATGTCATTTCATCTCCGCTAAACGATCAATATTTGCCGTGTCGTATATCTTCTATCATGTAATTTACAAAAAATAGGCGGAGTTTTCTAAAATGAAAATTTACAAACGTCTTTATGAAATATGCCCCAGCTGATGAAATTGTTTATAACAAAACTATATAATATATATATATATATATAATATTATATATATATAGATATTGTCTATTGCTTTATGTCTTTAAATTTTGCGCATGGGTATGGTTAAAATCATAATAACAAAAAATATTACTGATATTAATATATAATATAGAAATGACCTTACCGCGTAGCGGGAAAATTTTTTATATTGATTAATTTATGGTTTTAGAATGCACTAAGATTTATATTAAATTTCTATAACACAATATGCAAAAAGTAAAAAAAAGAAACCTATACAAAATGCCACGCTTCGCCAAGAAAGGAGGGGTGGGGGTGATAAGAGGCGGGCTACCACACAAGTTTAAAAACCGTTGTAAAAGGGTTTAAAACGGCCTTTATCAAACCTATATACCTAATAATATATGATTTTTAACATGTATACTAATAGTATTGCTATTAATATCTAAGGCAAAGGCTGTATTGAATGGTACAATACATCGAGAATAAAAAAAACTAATATAGATGATCAACGTACACTTCCCGCGAAGCGGAAAAAATTTCAGTTTTTTGGTATTTTTATGCTTTTGGAACGCATCAGGAATGTTTCTGAATTTATAATTAAAGAAACAAATTTAAATTTCTCCCAAAATTTAAAAAACCTAAGGGTACCCCCTTAAGAAAAAAAATCCGGCTTCGGCGGATTTCGGGGGGGGGGGGGGCGGCAGCCGCCCCTTCCCCGCCCCCTCCCTCCTGGTTACGCCACTGATAGTAACGACGATAAAATATTAACGGAAAAATTAACGAAATTAAAATACAAAAAATAATATAATAATTATTTATTATCTGCACAAAAAATAATATAATATTTATATTATCTTATTTCTTTATTTAAAAAATAAACATAAATATATATTATCTACTATATTATAAAAACTTAAACGCGTAGTTTTCAGATAATAGAATACAACTGACATAATTATGTTACAAAAATATACACTGGTCTACTAAACTGAAACATTATTCACTAAAATTTGCTGGATATAAAATTAATTATTTTATTATGCTAAATATAAAATTAATTAATTAATTAGGTACGTATTCAGGTTTCGTGTATTCTGCAAGGCAGCCGTATAATGTAGCCTCGGGTGGGGATTCCATTTCTTTCTTTAGCTCCACTGATGACGTGTGCTCCATTAAAGGCTCCGGTTCGGCATTGAGATACCTAAAAATAAAAATTTTTCGATTAAGGCCAAATATACAAGTCTAAATACGGTGATATCAATATCAATGATATGACCATTTTCACGCAGAGTGTCTTCGCCAAAATTCGACCTTGCAAAATATTTTGTAACACAAAGTGCAAAAAAGACGTTTCATTATTTTTCACTTTTTTTAACTTGAATTGTTTTGTAAATTTTTCCCACTGGTATGTATTTGTGTCCAAAATGTTTTTGCATATATTTAACTTAACGTAAATTTAATTTCGATTTGACTCATAAATAAATAGTTCTAATTTTTATTGTACTTTGATTGCTTTTATTACTGTATTTGTATTTTGATGTTTGTAGGGCGGTAACTTAAGCGTGTTCTCACCTTTACCTGCCCAACCCATCTATTTTGTAATTAATTGTACTTCTACCATGTATAACTTTAAAATGACAATTTTCTTTTTTTATATTATTCAAAATAGTTGTAAAATAAACAAATAAAAAATAAATTACAAAAATCGACTAATCTTGATTTTAAATTAGGATTATTTTGTCAAAATGGCAACGAAAACCTGTAATATACACTATTTTTTAATGCTCAGAATCATACATGTGCAAGTGGTCCGGAGTGGCGGGGGGGGGGGGGTTAAACCCGGTTTTAGGGGGGGGGAGGGGTTAAAATCTGAGAAACGCATTTTACCAATATCGTCTTTTTTTTCTGGAGTGCACTTTATCCATATCATTTTTCGACTTTGAAAAAAAATTGATAAAAAACGCTAATTTTAGGTCAAAAAGCCTTGTTTATTGAATTTTTGAGTTTTTTATTGCTTAAAACATTCATTTTGACCTTAAATTTTAAGTTTCAAGGCAGTTAGAAGGCATTTTAAAGACATTTTTTCCATCATTTTTTCATAATTATGGGGGAAGGGTTAATCTTTTCTTCCCTCAGCTCACTTCTGAGTGGGAAGGGGGGTGGTTAAACCCCTCATCTCAGATTTTTTTTTGGGGGAGTTAACCCCCTCGTACCTATGTATGCTAATAATGTTTACAATCAAAACAATCCGAAACAATTAACAAGCCTTTCTATCATTTACGAAAATTGCTCTTTAAAATTTAAAATAAAAAAATTAAATTAAAACTATACAACTATTTTTTATGAAAAAAAAAACTGTGCGCAATTTGATAGGATTTTAAACCAAGATTTATCAAACCACAGTTTAAGAATACCGTCAAAATTATCACAATACCTTTTTCCTGCACTTTCCGACCATTCCAAGATCAGCTTTAAATGTACCGGACCAGATTTTTTGGCACGAAACCCCAATGCTCTAAAAATTTAAGTTAAATTATTAATATTTAAGATTATATTTTTATTAGTTTAGCACATGTACAGGGAGCTAGCCAGGATTTCAGAAGGAAAATGGAGTTGCACTCCGCACAAATTTTTCGAAAAGAGAGGTTGTGTTGTTTAAATTAAACTCCAAAATTTTTAGGTTTAAAAATGTATAACAATAAAAATCGCACGAAAACTTTTTCAAAAAATGTCATTGATCATAAACATAAAAGTTGTAAGAAGATAAGCGTCGAGTGCTGAGAGGAGCGAAGCGCGAGGAAAAAATTTTTAAAATTTTTAAAATTTTTTCCCTATGAACCCACAAATTTTTACTTCCGCCGCTCCAAAAGGGGAGGTGGGTTACCATCCCCACAACCCCCCCTCCTTGGCTGCGCCTTTGCACACGTGGCTGTTGATTAGGTTGATTAACCCAATCTAAAAAAATCTTAAAACCATCAACACCCTTCAGAATTTGTTTTTCGATAACAAATCCATTAAAATTAGGGGTAAAAGAAAAGTTTTTCGATTATACAAAAAAATTGTCTAGCCCTTATTTTGGTACGGTAATGTTTCGATATATTACTTTATAAACCATTGAGTTCAAACAAAACTGTTGCATACCAAAATTATGATACTGTGGATATAACCCCCCCCCCATCCTCAAAGTTAAGGTACCGGCACCTGCATCTTTTTTACACATCGAGTCAGAAAGGTCGTAAATTTAATAGGTATAAAAATAAAACTACCTGTCCACGTTTTGCGTGAAAAGAGGCATAGAAACGTCACTAGTAATGTAGAGGCCTGGGCTGTACTCATCCACTATTCGCACGCGAAAGGCATCCTGAGGTACTTCCTAGGTAAATTTTCAACTAAATATTATTAATCTATTAAAAAACTAACAAAAAAGCACACATACGGAAAGAATTTTTTAAGGTTGATCTTTGTGTATTGTAGCGTCCAGAAAAATGAGGCCGAATAAATCGAGTTTTGGGAAGAAAGATTACGAAACAATTTGCTGTTTTTAGCTTTTTGATTGCGAAACAATTCGCTGTTTTTAGCTTTTTGGCTGAAAAATGAGCGATACGAGACTTGAACCTGTAATCTCCAGCCTCAGTACCTCATTGACTGACGTGCTGCGTTACACCATCGCTCGACAGTGTTAAATTACAACTCGTATTTATAAGGCGTCATATTTCTGAAACATTAACACAACAGGAGTTGTAACAGTATCATATCATAACGAACGGAAATAGAAATTAAATTTCAATTAATTTTCATACGAAAAAGCGAAAAGTGACGTCTAAAAATACGAGACGAATGAGGCGAGTTTTTAACAGACTTTTTTTCGACTAAGAAATGGGCGAGACAGGATTCAAACCCAGACCTGTACACGGTCTAGAAATGCCCCCCCCCTCCCGCTTTATTGGAGGATTTGTCCCACCCCCCCTCCCGCCCAAAAATGAAAAATTACTCAAAAATTATGGCACCATTTTTTTTACCTATTATGACGATTATGACGCCATCATCGCGGAATTTTTGCAGTTATTAGCCTATTTCAATGCATTTCAAGCCATTTTAGACCTATTTTTACCTTATTTTCGCTTTTTTGTCCCTTGTTTACTTTTTTCTCCTCTTTTTTTTCTTTCTCCCCTGCTTGCCCTCGCCCCCGTTTTATTGCCTCCCCCCGTTTCAAAAAAGTTGCCCCCGTGCCCCCCGTTTTGGAATTGCCTCCCCCAATAAACCCCACGGGGGGCAGTGCACAGATCTGTGAACCTGTTATCTCCCTCTAGCTTTAGTACTTTATTAACAGGCCTACCCGACGTTGCAGCATCGCCCGCTGTTTTTATTTCAAAATTCACCTTAAATGTCGCATTTCTAAAGCATCAATACAACGGAAGTTGTCATTACGTTCCAAATTAATAATGATTAGTATTCTTACAGATATGGCAAGATCCGGGTATTGCAATTGCGGTCGAACGCTGTTCAACAAGGAAGCGAATAGCAGATCGGAAGACGCGTCTCGACTTACCCGCAGGGAAAACGGGCCGCCCACTCTAAATTACAAATTATTTAATTTGATTTGATTCGACGTCCCAATCTCACCTATAAAATGGGAATTGCTGTTCATATCACCTTACACAATATTAACACTCACTACTAATACGGGCCAGTGCAGCATAATATGACTGAGGACATCCTTGTTAGAAGATTTAAGGTAGAACTTCACAGTTTTTTTTTTGACGACAGGGGCCGGTTGCATAAAACGTTTAAGGGTAATTATTCCCTTAAATTTGCACTTAAGTGGGGCAAAAAAGCAAATTTACCTCAAGTGCGTTGCATAAACAGTTTCACTTAAACGTTTACCTTAAGTTTTCCCTTAAATCCCAAGGGTGGTCAAGAGGACCCTTAGATTTTAAGGGGAATAGTTCAAATAAAGCTGGTGCGTCATTAAATCGTTTTTTAAAAAAATTACAATGTTTATAATAATTTTAAGGCCCATGAACATGTATTAAGTAATTAATTTTTACGATAAAATGAAAATCGATATTATATTTTAAAAAATAATTCAGCATTATTCTGCACAAAACATTATCTTCATTAATTGACCAAAGTCTTTTCCTCGTTTTGGCTCCTTAATTTGTTAAATAAAATTAAAAATTTTCTGCACAATAAATTTAAAATTGAATAAAGAATACATTTATTTTTGGTTTTTAAGGGTTTTTATAAAAAAATCTAAACACTCAAGCCAAAAACCCCGAGAAAACACCTAATTCCGAATAAAAAATGAAAATAAGTGGTCGATTTAAGGTTATTTGATGAAATAAAGTAATTTTTCAAGCAATTTAATATAGAATTCATTTTTTATACTGTGTTAATATAGATGTTTGCACTTTTATGTGTTTAAACTTATTTTTGCAGCAACATTTAGTTTTAAATGTTAACAAAAATTCCCTTGCGTTGTAGTACGTACGCCCTAAGTTAAGGGAAATCGCTTACGTGCAACCGACTTAGGGGAAAACTTAACCTAGGGAGATTACTGTATTTAAGGGAAAACGTAGGGATTTTTTTCACTTTACTAAGGGATTTTTATGCAACCGGCCCCAGATCTTTTTGAATTACATAATACTATACGTAG